>SRPT01000838.1:0-13608 GCA_018360205.1 Claviceps digitariae
TATATAAGCAATTATATAATATAGCTAATTAGTAACCTAATAAAGGTTTTCCTATAACTAGATAAGCACTAAGAAGCAGAGGTTCTAGATACAGCTTAGCATAAATTGCAAAGGCTGCTAGCGTAATACAATCATCATCATCATTACTAACTACTACTACTAACCTTATAGATTAAAAAATTTAATAGAATCTAACTAAAGTTTATATTTATAAAACTAACTAACTAAATCTAACTTTATAATATGTAGCTAAAGCTAAAAAAAGATAACCTTAGCTAAATATTCTAGTTAATATTTAAGTATAACTATTAATGCAATTTAATACCACTTTATAGTTAGGTTATAGTATAAGATATTTTAGAGCTTTATAGTAACTAGCTTCTAAATAATATCTAAACTAGTGATATTTTTATATAGAATAATGCACTAGTCTATATAGCTTATATTATTTATAAGCTCTTTTAGGACCTTAGAATTAAGGTTATAACTTAGCCTACTAATTTACCTAACCTAAACCTAATTAAAAACCTATAGGTACTTTTAAAAGAAGGCATTTATAAAGACTGCCTATAGCTATAATTTATACCCTATACTATAGAACACTAAGATAAATTAGTATAGGCTACCTATAAGACTTAGTATAGAATTAGTCCTAAAATTCTAAGAAATCTAATAGATACTATGCCTTATTATATTAATATAATTATTGCTATAGATAGCTAGTATATAAAATACTAGATTTTTTTTTTCTTTATCCCTGCCTTTTTTATTTTACCTATTAATCGGCTAAATTCGCGATACTTACCTTCGTACGAAAACTATCTGCATCCCACTGTATCTATACATGAACGTCCATACTAACCAAGAGCAAAATATGTAGAAAGACATGTTAGATGAGCAACTATAAATAGATATACTGCATGCACAATACATTCCATCTGCTAGTCAAGACTTCACGGCATAGTATACGCAACTTGTTCCCGTAATGTGTGTTCCACATCCAGTGCGAAACATCCAAAGTAATATAACCTCCATCCTACTTTCGCCGATTCCCCGAGCATGACAAAAATAGTACATTCCGCGTGCTAGCTGAGTTGCCGCATACGCAATCAAGTCGCCCAGTGAAACATGCGTCGTGGCATCACTTTTCTCCCTGCCGAACCGCTGACTTACATCCAAGACCATACCGAGACGGCCGCTCAGAGACTTCAGAGACATGCGAGTTTCGGCAGCAGCAAGCTGTACCCCTTTGTACACCGCCCTGAGAGGGAAATATGAAAGAAAGGACTTCATGTAGCAGGGTATCCAAGACGATTTATTCCGAGACGTGAAACATGATGAAATCATTCCACCTTATCGAGTCGCTGTGCCGTTTTCCTTTCTTTTTTTTTTTAAAAAAAAATATGTATTTACAGCTCAATCAGAGACTCGTCGGTGAAGGTATCATACGACGCAAATGGCACATCAAAAGCTCAATAGTCTGCCAACGTTCCGTGTACAATGCAACGGCATCGCGAGTCTGTCCGCAGGATTCGTCAACCAGACACCAGGTCTGTTCTCAAGTTACATCGCAAAGGAAAAGTCGCGCGCCGGGCGGATGCAACCGAGGGGATTTCGAGGCTATTTATTCATCGAATCATGTTGTACGCAGGACCCCTCGTGGACCAAAGTCGTGGTTTCAAAAACAGCTTTCTAATGAAGCCGTGGTCGACATATTTGTGGGTTGGGCTCACGTTTCCGCTTCTCTACGTCACAGCATTCCGATCGTGCTTGGCGGGTAGCAGATTCGGATGATTCGGCATCGAATCAGCGTTTGTGTAAGCGGTAGGACGGGGCTCTGATCTGAGTTTAGGGGGTAGGCGTAGATGGTCCTGCATGACGCTAGGGGCTAGTTAGTTCTGGCAATGATGGGGGCGGGGAGTTCTTGTGATAACATTGAATGAGACTTGTAAACGTTGCAGTCGAGGAAGGGAGACGAAAAGAAAAAGATTAAAAAAAAAAGTGTGAATTGGTTGTGCATTCCAGTCCTGTCGAACCATGTATGTTGTCACAGCAAAGCACAAGTATAAATAAGGGCTCTCCTCGTCCTTTCACATCATACAGATATCAGTTCGACACAATTCAACACATATACGTTTTGATCCAGCTGAAAAAGAAAATCCACCGACCTCTTCTCAACAAAGCAACATGAAGTTCATCGCCCTGCTGTCCACTCTCTTCGTCGGCCTTGCCGCAGCTCATATGATTCCTGAGCCTGATCACTACAAGAAGCCCAAGCCCAAGCCCGAATGCCCCGGCGGCAGATGGGTAAGTTGATCTGATTTGTTTGATTCGAGGGACCTCAGCACTCACAATACCTCTCTTTACTAGGAGCCTAATATGTATGATCCCTATGGGCCTCCCGTCTGCGTCCCCTATGGTGCAATTCCCTAGATGGACTTTGAACTATACTGCTCAAACGACTCGTTCACAGTTGCAATGCGGACGAGTGATTACCTCTGGGGTGGTTTGATCGGATCAAAGGACGTCGAGTCAGGATGGGTCCTTGGTTATGTTGAACAGCATCTATGGACAACTTGCTATGGAGGCCAATGTTGAATTTTTTACACATGTTCTCCTAGATTAGAGGCTGTTGTAATATGATATGGACTCATGAAGTTGTTCCTTTTGTTTTCCGCGTGAAGTCAATGTTGAATACTCTGCCAATGTTTTCCTGCACCCTCCGGTGCTTCGTGTTAAGAAGTGGCATGGTATCTTGAAAAAGCTAACAGGGTGCTGAAATCGTAAAACTTGAGATGCAAGCGTCCACAGCTGACACCACTTGACGGAGACCTTGGACTATGACGGGAGTGAATATGACCTAGACTTTGAGTTTCGCTGCAAGGTGTCACGTTGGAGTAGAATTCACGAGAGGCATAGGATCCTCCCGGGCTGAGCAGTCTGAGAAACCCCACATAGGTATAGATTTGAGAGAAGTGATATTCAGAACGCGTTGTATGCATAGTAAAGTCGAAGCAGTTCTGCCGAGCAGAGTGCTCGCAAAGTTCCGACTTCCGTCCGTCACTACAACAGCGAGTCCATGCGCATAAATGCTCTCAACTGCTTCTTCGAACCACAAGTACCCAGTCGCTTACTCGAAGCCATGGTTGGAGTTTTCCGTGCAAGAATCTTTCAGTCATGGATACCTGGCATAAGCTCTGCCCTTTCCCGGAAACTATCCTCGAAGAGTCGAGATTGTGCTCCGCCGCAAGAAGCTCGTCAGGAGTCAGACATGTCGTTCACCACGCGCGTTGCAGCCGAAAGGAGACGTCTTGAGTTGTCGGAGAGCATTGAAGAGCTTATCGGCCTGCTATTTGGGATGACAATGACAAAACAGTCTAGCGAAATGTTGAATTGACGAGGATCGGAAAAAAGAAAGGGATGCCGCCCAGACAGCCAACCAATGAAGTCACAGCAACGTGCTCGAGCTTCGAGAAAGGGACGGTCGAAGCTAAACCCAGTCTGGCATAGTGCTGGTGCAGCGGGTGTAGATCCCCAGGCAGGAGGTAGCTATAGTAGGTGCCTTTATGTCCTAACGTCCAGGTTTGTAGGCAGCTACCACCAGACCGAGCTCGGTACAAGACAGGGGTGCCGAGTGCTGCAGCTTGGCGCGACGCGACGACACTCCGGACTGCAATTAAACCAGACATGATTGATGATGCATCATTCATCTTTGCATGTGGCCACCGCAGCTAAAATTCCAATCTGCATTCTCCTCCCCGAGTCTGTTGCATCGAAATCCAGGCTGCGCCAGCCAGCCCTCACGGATAATACCGCATTTCATCAACCGCTGCATGCGCCTTGCTCCAGTCTCGCCATATCAGACGCTCAACAATGGTAAGCTATGCGTGCTTCATTCTCCTCCATTGGAGCTTCAATTTCCTTGCCAAGCTAATGCTGTTGTCGCACAGCCTGGTTTTCAGGCAATAAACCTCGAGCCCGAGGAAAACGACGATGACCAGATCGATACCACAAAGGAACTGCATGTGAGTTTCCCAGCAACTCTCGTCAATTTTACTGTGGACGACGTTTGACCCAGCTTTCCAGGTCGATGAGGCTCTCAAAAAGTTTCAAGCAGCTTTGAAGCTGCATGCCCAAGGCCAGAAATCTCGTCAAGCCGCCGCGTCTGCCTATAAACAGCTATTCGAGTCCGAGATTTTTCAATATCGTGAAGCGAGAACTGACTACGAACGAGCTGAACGTTACGCGGAAGGGCGACCGGATATCACCGTCATTAATGGCGTGGCGACGTCGCTCGATGTCGACGCAGGTGGTGCTGACGGGGTCGCCGCGAGTCTCTCCCAGGCCCTGTACATGTCATACAAGAATTACGGGCAGTTCTTCTTGGACAAGCTCAAGGATGAGTGCAGGGCCAATCCAGAGTGGGAAAGAAAAGTGCGATTGAAATACGGCACTCATGACGCCGAAAAAGTCCTTGACAACTGGACCGCCGCGCTTGACAAAGACCCTTCCGATCCAGAGCTATGGAGGAGGACGGCTCGCTTTGCCAGTGCCATCAACTCTCGTCGGATCCAGCGATTCTGTCTCGAGGCTGCCGTGGAACTTGACGATGATCCAGCCATCGCCGAGGTCATGCCGCCGTCACTCGCCGAGGGCTTGGCTGGTCAGCAGTTAAAAGAGCATCTACAGGTCTTGAATGATGAAATGTCACTGTCGCACCCCATTATGGCACCCTGGCAAAACAGGGAGATGCCGACATTACTGAAGCGTCAACTAGATCCGATTTCCTTTCTCCCTGACCCGACCTCCATCCTGACACCGCCGCCTTCGAGTCCGGGTCATACCGCGAACCAGGAGGACGAAACGACTGGCGGCTTCATGGGCGAAATATTGCCTGAAACCAGCGATAGAGCCGCCCACGAGCCCGTCAAGTCATGGTGCGAACTGGGAATAGAGCTCATGAAATGCATACAGGATACTCAGGGAGCTCTCCAGGCCTGTCGATCTATTCTCGATGCTGCTGACGAGGATGTAAAAATGACTTCTCCTCCAGAGCCAGCGATGGATACAACAACCGAGCCCGTCATACGACCCGAACCAGAGCGCGAAGCTCAACCTCAGCCAGAAGCCAAACCGAAAATGGAAAAAAAGGTCAAACAAATAGTTGAAGAGCCACAACCTGTGCGCCGCTCAAGTAGACATGGAGCTCGAACCAACAAGGCTAAGCCGGTCGAAATACAAGAGGATACGTCTGGTATTGGAACGAAGGATTCTGTCACAGAAGCGGAACATGAGGCAAACGAGAGCGCGACGTGCCTTTCGGCCAGGAAACGCTCGCAGTCCACTGCCGGCCTACCAGAAGGCGCCGATGACGATAACGCGGCAGATAAGAGAAGTAAGCGGATGCGACGACGCACGGAACCGACTCTTACTGAAGACGCGACGGAGACAAGCAATCTGGCCTCTGTCCAGATGCAGCCATTCCAGGAGGCCGACCGCAATCTTTTTCAGCTGACAAAGACCATCCTGGAAAGCCTCAGCGTCGAGGACGCATCGACACTTGGATATGTGCAAGAAGTTGTTGAGTCCTGTTGTGCCCATGACAGACCGTCGAAACTTACCCACAACGGTGCCAGAGATTTGCGAAATGCTGTCTTAAATTTCGGTGAGGATGTCGCCAACGTGCTTCTGAATAGTAAAGAACACGCAACCTTGGGCTTGTCGTCTTTTTTGGAACACACCAAGTCAGGCTCACAAGACCAGGACGATTTGCCCCTATTTGACGAAGAAAGAGGTCTTAGAAACTTCTCCAAAATGGTCTTGGATGGCGGCGAATGGATGACCAGTAACGACATCGTGTTTGAATGGGTTGTGGCGATGAGTGAAAGCTATTCGACGTCCAAATGGTCCGATACCATGAAGGTTGCTGTGGTTCAAATGCTCAATAGGGCCGACACGATTCTGTACAATCGCATCACGGGGATTCTGGAAACAAAGTCTGAGGAGGACCTGAAAAGGCTAAGCACAATCCTGCCTATGCTTTTCGAACTTCACATTGATATTTATGAAAGAATCACGAACCCAAGCAGCGCAGTCGACTACGCAACACGAGTGGAAACCAAGTACCGATTAGACAGGTGGCTTCGAACAATGTCGACATATCTACAGCTGCAGGATGTGCCGCAAAATGACCTCCTTGGTGCCAGGTTCATGTGGGCTTCGGTCATGGCTTCTTCTCTCACTGATAATCCCGTGCGAGAACACATCATGCTTCTATGGACATCCTTACGAGATTATCTGACGAATGAAGATGTGGAAACCATTAAACTACCTAACAATGTTGTCATGCCTTTGATATCACCAGCCGCGGCAGATCGGGAGCTTTCAAAGCTGACGACTATGGATTTCTTCATTGGCCTGTTTCAGGATGAAATGATGGACCCAGTAACGGTCATCGATACTCTGGAGCCTGTTCTGAACCCAACATCCGTTTTTGTGTCCGACGGCAGCCGCGACACAGAAGATGAGCTAGTCAGATCAGATGGCAACAAGAGTACTTGCCAAAACGGCGAAAAAGCTACAGAGCATGAAATAGAGAAGCAAAGTCTCGACGATATAGACATGGATAGTGAAAGGTCGGCATCACCATACGTTCCGACCGCCACTGGAAAAGCCATTTCTGAGACTGCGTCGCAAAGCATGAAGGACCTGTGGAAGTTTCTCTTGAATAGCAGCACCGAATTGCGCCTTTTCCTATGGTCTCGCTTGGGAGACGCATATGAAGCCATTGGGTATCCAACAAAGAAGTTTTCGTGCCTTTTGAAAAGTATAGAGATGGTCATCAGCGATATGGAAGGAGACAATTATGCCAAGATACCGGACGAGTCGCGCAAGCATCTGTTCATGCGAACGCTCAAGTCTCTTGACGGGTTGATCATTCAGTCGCTGTCCATGTCTCTCAACGACCACACCGCGTTTGACATTATTGATGATGCGCATTTGAAATCAAGCTCAGCGGCCATTGCCAAGATGTGCACTTTCTTGCACGTGGCTTCACTCTGTGAGGACGAGTCGCGTCTCGGCGTCTCGACGCTGCCAACAAGCAACAGTGTATTTATGGCACTAGTCAACAAGTTGCGAGACATGCAGGTTCGCGCGTGGTGTCTACTTTTCACAATGTTCAAGACTGGCTTCCGCCAGACCAACCGGTCGCTCGCGCCAGAGAATGACGCTACCAATTATCTCGCTGCCATTCACCGCGTTTTTGGTCTCCGCAAGTTCTGCAAGTCGTCAAACAAAATCTTCCTCAAGGTGATGCGTGTAGAGCTTCTTAGATTGAACAAGGTTGAAGCATGGGAGGATCATCTGGAGCAGGTGCTTTACGACCTATATGGCCTCAAGCTAGGGGTGGGCGTTTGGGAGGTGCAAGACCACGCTTGTCCGTATGAGAAGCTTGAGAAGCGACAAGCCATTCAACTGGTGGATAAGATTATGATTCTTGCCAGCCGCATGACGATGAAGGATCTTCTCAAATCTGATTTGAAAACAACCATCGAACACATGCAGCAGACGATTGGACAGACCAAATCGACAGCCCAGATGATTCACAACCTGCGCAATTTTACAGAGATGCTGAAAAAGCCGATTCATCCCCTCCGCCTGTACCAGGCTCTATCTGGAAGCCTGTCGGTGGATTGCGTTGCTGTCAACATCCCCGAAGCCGCGCTGGCTCGGCACGGTTGGTTCTTCTTGCTGGGCATGATTGCACTGACCAAGTTCAAAGGGGTCGACCTGAATCGTCGCCAGACCCCCGGCGCTACAGACGATTTGCGTATTGGAGCCACGTTTCTCAGATTGCAGCTTCAATTCACTGCTGACAGATGGGATGCGTGGTTTCGGCTTGCCGAGTGCTTCGACTACGAACTAGACGAGTCTGTACTGTGGACTGCCGACAAAATGAACAAGGACCGCTCAGAGTTGGTCAAGTTTCAACGAAATGCCATTCATTGCTACACACTGGCTCTCTCACACTCGCGACATGAGCAGGTTCCCGCCAACGATGGTGATCCGCTTCACGACTTGTACCACAAATTCGGCATGAGGCTGTATTCCTCCAGCCGAGAGCCATTTGCCATGGAGCCGTTCCAGCACTCTGATCACGAGCGGTTCTTCATTGAGGACGTGGGTGCTGGCACCTTCAAGAGGATCTTACACGACCAAATGTCTCAATACAAGGTTTGGAAACTTGCAGCGCGATTGTTTCGGATGGCCATGGAACGGGACCCTCACAATTGGAAGTAAGTCGGTTTCTTTTGTCCTTTATAAAACAAAGACCCTCTTTATCCCTTGATAGTATGTGCTAATGGATTCCCCTTCCCCGCCTCCTTTTTCTGTGGCAGAAATCCGTACATGCTGGCCAAATGTTATTGGAAAATGTACCAGACGCCTGAAGACCGCCTTGACGAAACAGATCAGAAGGCCCGCCTTACAACAAAAAGACTGCTCGATGTTTTGATAAAGTCGATTGAAGTATCTCACGGTGCCAGAAAATCCAAGAATAGTGATCCCATCTTGGAGCCGCACTACAAGCTAGTTTCCATTCTGCACAAATTGGTTTGTCGCGGCGACATATCGGCAGCCGACGCATCATCCCTTTTGGGTGAACAACCGTTTGGCATTGCTGTCAACCCCAACGATCACTTTGCCTCCTTCACAGAGCCTGAAGATTGGGAAGAGTACATAACACGTAACTTGACCAAGCTGCGGGAGAAGGACAAGTCTAATTGGCAGCACCGGATTGTCATGCGCCATGCCAAGATCTTGTTTGATGAAGGCAACTTGGGCAATATCGGCAACAGCATTGACGGCGTCGTCGCGGCCAAGGCTGCTTTTATGCTACTCAAGGAGAACATGTTTACCAAGACCATGGTCATGAACGTATGGAAGTGCGATGCCGAACGCCCAGGTCGTCACCATGTCTTCACCGAGCAATATGTGCGTTTCATGACCAAGCTTCTCGTCATCATGTCGAATCGAATCGACCTGGAGCTTCTCCTTCGACGACTACGCAAGAAAGGGGCGGATTTCTACCATTTTACAGATCTTTGGCAGTACAGTTGCACCGCCTACGTCAAGCTGCTGCGCGCAGCCTACAAGGTGCCAGTAACGACGGACGAAGCATTTAAGAATATGTCGAATGAAGAGTTTGAAATCATGAGCGAGCGCATTACTGCGTGGGCGGGTGGCGATGGGCTTCCCAATACGGCGTTTGAGTGCATGAAAGAGGCTATTGAGGTCAAAAAGCTCAATGGCAATCTGATGAAAGTCGCTCCTATTGATGATCTCATCAACGACTGCTACACAAAAGTTTACAGGGAAGTAGCTGGGACCCTACCGGGCTTGGAGCCTGGTGCAATCATCAAGGAACGCAACCACGCCAAGGAAGTTGCGGCTCAACTTGAGGCTGTGTCACAGGCCGAGTTGAGGGCACCGACATCTTTCGGTAGTCTCCTCAACCCGGCAAGCGGAGGAGATGACGCTGCTGGAACGGTCACGCTCTTGGAGGTGGACAAAATAGAGGCCGTGCCGCGAGCCAAGAGACTCGCCGGGGTGCGCAGACCCGAGATACTGCGCAAAGCAGAACAGGCAGTCCTGCGAGCATTGGAATCGCCAAAAGTGAGCATCGCGACGGCAAAGAGTCGAGGGGGAAGCATGTCGAGCGCGAAACATGGTAGCCTGACTCCCGCTCTTCGTGGCAGCCGTGCTGGTAGCGGGGATGAAAGTGAGGACGGCCCCGACGCACAAGTTCGACGAGAAGCGGGCGAGGAATCCGACGAGGAAATGCGAGAAGTATATGGGAACGAAGAGACTGCGGAGGACGACACTCGAATGGAAGGAAGAGATGCAGATGATGATGACGAGGAGGAGGAGGAGGAGCAAGTGGGCAGTATACACGATTCGGCCGATGACGAGAGCGATCTCAGCGATGTGCCCGAGGGATACGACGATGATGTTCCGCCGGGTCTTTTGTTTCCTAATCTGAGTCGCAGATTTGGATTGAGCGGCCACGATGAGAGCCATGATGAAGAAACGGTAGAAGGTGGGGAAGAAGAGGAAGTGGAAGAAGAGGAGGGTGATGATACGGTAGTAGAAGAAGAGATGGAGGAAGAGGAAGAGGAAGAGGAGGATGAGGATGAGGATGAGGAGGGAGAAGAAGACGAAACAGCTGAGGATGAAACGCAGGAGCTTGTAAGAGATGAGATTGAAGTTGGTGACGAAGAGGATGAAGAAGCAGAGGAGGAGGATGACGACGAAGAAGCAGAAGAAGAGAGCGAGGAGGAGGCAGAGGATGGCCTCGAAGAGGAAGAAGATGGCAACGAAGATGTAGAAATGGCTGATGTCGAAGATGATGATGGAGAAGAGCATGAAGACGAGGAGGAGGAGGGAGAAGAAGAAGAAGAAGAAGAGGCGGATGAGGAGACTGAGGAGGTTGAAGAGGAAGAAGAAGACGAAGAAGGAGAAGGCGAAGACGACGGCGGCGAGGATGAGGACGACGAAGGGGCACAAGTGGAAGAAGCTGAAGAAGAGGAGGAGTACATGACGGGCAAGACATGAATTTCGGTAAACATCCCGGAGTTGTAGATGCATTGTATTAGTTGGTAATCTTTTCTTGGGAGGGGCGTTGGTCGGAATAAGTAGTCTGTTTGGGATTAATCAGATGGCGTTGGTGTACATGCTGCGTGGGATATATTCAGGGGTGGTGTTGTTGTCAATTGGTTCATGTCAGTTGTGTGCTGGGTGATGACGCGTTGTTGTGAGCTTTTGGGTGTGGAAATGAAATGATTTGATTATGTTTTATTATATATGCATATGTGTGTGTGGGTGGGTGGGTGTATCTATGTATCTGTAAGGAATCAACAAATAAATAGATAAAAACAAGAAAACAAGAAAACAAGAAAGATAAGGGCGTCTTAAAAGGCATCTGGGACACACATCAAGTGCATTGAAAACCAGCAAGATAATGACATAAACGGCTTTATAAAACGACTTGCTACTGCCAGAAACATGACGGACATTATTCGATATAGAACACACATGTATATGCCCCCCCCCCCCGCATTTAACCCTCCTCCTTGTCCATTTCATCCCTCCTCCGCTTCCCGCCATCCCGGGAGCGGTTCGTCTTGCCGCCGGCCCCCTTGGCGCCTTTGCTGTCGCCCAGCTTCTTCATTTCTACTCTGGCGTGGCGCTGTGCTTCCTCGACTCGGGCCTGGAAGGCCATTACTTCTTCCTTCTCGGTGGGGTAGACGTCGAGTTTCTTGCCGAGGGCGGCCTCGATGCGCTGGTAGATTTCAATGTCGTACTGGGTGACGAAGCTGATGGCGATGCCGGATTTGCCGGCACGGGCGGTGCGGCCGACGCGGTGGATATAGGTCTTGGAGTCCTGGGGGAGGTCAAAGTTGAGGACAAAGTCGACCTTGGGGATGTCGAGACCGCGGGCGGCGACGTCGGTGGCGACGAGGATGTCGCGGGTGCCGGAGCGGAACTTGTTGAGGGCGCCGAGGCGGGCGGATTGGGAGAGCTGGCCGTGGAGAGGGATGGCGCCGAAGCCGAGCGTGCGGAGGAGGATGGCTGTGCGCTGGGTCTCCCAGACGGTGCGGGTGAAGATGATGGTGGACTTGCCGGCGAACTCGTTGGCCAGGTAGATGAGGTAGGTGTCCTTGCGGGGCTGCGGGATGAAGAGCATGTGCTGGAGGAGCGTCGACACGGTCTGGTACTTGTTGGAGCTGATGCTCACGCGGACGGGATCGCGGAGACTTGCGCGCTGCAGGCTCTCGACTCGCGAGCTCAGCGTGGCCGAGAAGAGAAAGGTGCGGCGCTCGCGAGGGATGAACTTGAGGAGCTTGTCGATGGCGGGGCCAAAGTCCATGTCCAAGAGGCGGTCGGCCTCGTCCATGACCAGATACTTGAGCGTACGGAGCGAGAAGCCCTTTGTCTTTTCGAGGTGGTCCACCAGACGACCGGGCGTGGCGACGACGATGTGAGGCTTCTTGCCCAGCGCGATGGCCTGCGGCACCATGTCCAGACCGCCGACAATGACGGCGCACCGCAGTGATATCAGCGAGCCGAGCGCCTCAAAGGCCTGGCCTATCTGCGCGGCGAGCTCTCGTGTCGGCGCGAGGACGAGGCCGAACAGCGGCTGAGGCTTTTCCAGGAGAGCCTGCAGGATGGGCAGCGCAAAGGCTGCCGTCTTGCCGGAGCCCGTCTCGGCGAGGCCGATGATGTCACGGCCGGTCAGGGCCACGGGGATGGATTTTTCTTGAATGGGCGTAGGATGTGTGTAGTTGAGAGATTCGCAGGCTTCGCAGAGGGCATCGACGATTCCCTTTTTGTTCAATGGTTAGTTTACGTATATGTCTTTGGTGGGTGTTGTCGACGTTTGAATTGGCCATTTCATATTTGCAAAAGAAAAAAAGAAAAAAAGAAAAAAAAAAAAAATCAATAAAGATGTACAAAAAACCACATACTAGGTCTTTGAACGTCTTGGGTTGAGCAGAAGACTCTTCCGCCGATGGCGCATTCAATGTCGCTGATTCTTCTTCCTCGCTGGACGATTCATGGTCTGAAGGTGTGTCGGTGGGAGCAGCAGCAGCGGCCGCAGCAGGAGGAGGAGATGGAGGAGAGGGCCGACTGCGTTGTTCCTTTGGGCGCTTCTTTTGCGCCGCGCTGTCGGCGGCGACTTTTCGCCTCTTGAATTCGGGCATGGCTGACGCTGAGACGGGCTGTCTTGGCGTTGTACCAGTTTTGTAAGACGAGACCGAGCACTTGTGATGACTCAAGGGCAAACGGTGAAGGAGTATGGCGACCAAGAAGAACACTTTGGATGTTAATTGAGAGAGTTGCGTTGCTCGACCGTCGAAAAAGTTTTGGCGGGGCTGATGCTTATCGCTGCACAGGATTGGCCACAATTGACTGCGCCGGGATAAGATCTCATCTTATCAGCTATTTTTTTTTTTCCCCTTTCCTTTCAATCTTGTCCACATTTGGCTGTCACGCCGGCTTCTTGGATAACTTACGTCTCTTTCCACACAACGTACAAGACACCACAACGCCATGGCGAGACGACGAACAAAAAAGAGAACCCATTTGGGGGCCAACAACCCCGAGGTGGCCTCCGCAGGACATGCATCGGCCCGCGACCCCAAAAGCATGGTCATTCGCATAGGAGCAGGCGAGGTCGGCACGAGCATCAGCCAGCTCGCGACGGATGTGCGAAAAGTCATGGAACCCGGCACGGCGAGTCGATTGAAGGAGCGGAAAGGAAACAAGCTCAAGGACTACGTGGTCATGTGTGGACCGCTCGGCGTCACGCATCTCCTGCTCTTTTCTCGGTCGGAAAGCGGAAACACGAATCTAAGGATGGCGCTGGCGCCAAGAGGTCCTACGATGCATTTTAGAGTGGAAAAGTATTCGTTGTGCAGGGACGTGCAAAGGGTGCAGAAGCATCCTAGAGGTGGTGGCAAGGAGTTTTTGACGCCGCCGTTGGTGAGTTTTTTTTTTTTTTTTTTTTTTTTTTTTTTTTTTTCCAAGTCATTCAATGATTTGTTA
>SRPT01000839.1:0-13574 GCA_018360205.1 Claviceps digitariae
AAAAAAAAAAAAAAGAAAAGAAAAGAAAAGAAAAAGACAGCGACCAGACTGGATGCTTCCTGCCTCCCAATCTGCAGGGAGCCTTCAGGCACTGCCGCACTGGGCTAGCGGCTGGCATCAGCTGTAGAAAAGTGCTCCCTGCCAGCTGCCAGCTGCCAGCAGGTGCAAGCCACAGCCAGGCGCCACTCCGGATTCAGGGGTGCTTAGTCAGGTAAAGCTTCTGGCCGCGCTTCGCAACGCCAAACGCCCAGGTCACGCACCCACTGACCCGGTCATCGTGACATTGTGGCCAGACACCAGCGCAACAAGATTGACTCGACGTTTGGCCCTGTGATCGCGACAAGACGCAGTGTTTTGCTGGAACGACTTGACCACGCTCTTTTTATTTGTCTTTGCGGCGCACCAATTTCCTGGCTCTTTCCGTCACTACGTTCCATTCAGCAATTGTCTAATCTGTGTTTCGTCCTTATTCCTTCTTTTCCAGGCGCCTTTTCCTGTTTTCTTTTTTCTTTCCATTCGTCCTCTTTTCTGTATTTGGGATTCATTACCAATTCTACGCTTCAGCAATGGCTGCCCCTAAATCCTCGTCAAATAAGTACTCGGTCATTTTGCCGACGTACAATGAGCGCAAGAACCTCCCCATCATCACCTGGTTGCTGAACCGCACCTTTACGGAGAGGTAAGGCCCTTAATTCTGAGCACAGGAACAGAACATGTGTCAGCTAATACCAGGTGGCCGGCCAGCAACCTCGACTGGGAACTCATCATCGTCGACGATGGCTCCCCCGACGGCACCCAAGAGGTAGCCAACCAACTCGTCAAAGCCTACGCTCCCCACGTCGTCCTCAAGCCCCGCGCAGGCAAGCTCGGTCTCGGAACCGCCTACGTGCACGGCCTGCAATTCACTACGGGCAACTTTGTCATCATCATGGACGCCGACTTCTCGCACCATCCCAAGTTCATTCCCCAAATGGTTGCGCTGCAGGCCAAGGGCAACTACGACATCGTCACGGGCACGCGGTACGCCGGCAACGGGGGCGTCTTTGGATGGGATCTCAAGCGCAAATTCGTCAGTCGTGGCGCCAACTTGTTTGCCGACACGGTGCTGCGCCCCGGGGTCAGCGACTTGACCGGCAGCTTTCGATTGTACAAGAAGTCGGTGCTGGAAAAGGTCATTACCAGCACGGAGAGCAAGGGGTATACCTTCCAGATGGAGATGATGGTTCGCGCCAAGGCCATGGGTTGTACGGTTGCCGAAGTGCCCATTTCGTTTGTGGACAGAGTGTATGGCGAGAGCAAGCTTGGAGGAGATGAGATTGTCGAGTATGCCAAGGGTGTTTTTGCGCTGTGGTTAAAGGTATAAAGGGGCATGCGATAAATGGGCATGCGGTTCAAGGGTATACAAGGCGCACGTAGGAGGTTTTTTCTCTATGTATGTCTTCAGAGGGATACAGCACATATTTGTGTCTACAAAGACGTTGATCAAGTGCTGAAATAGGGAAATACTAAAATAATAACAAACGCGGAGGAGGATCTCGAGGCGAGGTCTACTTCCGTGCTCATGATGGACAAGAGTTGCACAATAGTAATGTTTATAAAATTTATCTACTTTTTCTTTAAAAAAAAATGCTTTTTTCCCCCCTGATGCATAGTAGGCTGAAAATAAATATTATAGCGTGTATTTAGTTCAAAAAAGGCGTACACAAGTCACTTGCAATACATAGTCACTGATACCCTAGTCATGTTCATGGACAGGTGACCTGCGCGCTGACACTACATCTTTGACATTCAACATACATACATGGAAAAAAGATCGACTGGGGCAACAACGGAACGGAATGGTTCCTTGTGCAAGAAATGCTTCACTAACCCCATATAATAAATGGGTTCTGCTCGTCTATAGTTTGAAATCTGCATTCATCTTCTCCCATCCTGCTGGTGATTCATCCATGTCGGCTACATGCTCCGCCAGCTTCATCTTCAGCTGGCGATGTCTGTCCGTGCACAGCTCGTACATGGTCGACAGATTGAACAGCAAAGTGTGGGATGAGAATCCAGACTGGACAAGAGCCTCGAGAACGTCACGGCCCTGGAAGAGGATTCGGTTAGTCTTAATTGAAGTAAGGAGGGAGTAGGGGGATAAACACAAAGAGGGGGCATGGTAAAAAAGGGAAAGGAACGAAGAGCAAAGCGCAAACAAACCTCTGACATTCGACCTAGATACAACAAGCATACTGCCGTATTGACCCCAATCATCTCATCCCCTGCGAGATCCTCCTTCAGCTTCTGCCATGTCTCCAGAGCTGCCTCATATTCTCCCTCGGCCATGTCGCACAATGCCAGAATGACGTTTTCTGTCTTGGCAATGTCTTTGCAGCACTGCGCGGCGCACTCGCGCGCTTTTTCCACGTCGCCTATTTGTAGCCACAAGAGAGCTCGCGACATAGCCATCTTGCTGTCCGGTCCGTCCCGCAGGCTGCTCAAATGGTGCGCTGCGCCAGATAAGTCGTCCATTTCAATAAGAGCTCCTGCAACTTTGACGCCGAGCTCGCGCAGGCGGGCTTTCCATAGTTCACTGGCTGAGTGGTCATGTTGGGCCACTGCCCTGCCTGCGTGTTCGCGGGCCTCTCTTGCTAGATCGTGGTAGCTCATGACGGCCCGACGAGGATCGCCAAAGCCCAGCGCCTGGAGCCGCACGTTGAGCACACGGAGATCCCATGGGACTAGATGCTGACCTGTCCTGTCGTCGACATAGAGCCGCGTGTTGCTGAGGTCCTCGAGCGCCTTGACCTCTTGAGCGGCCAGCGGAGTGGCATTGATCAGCGTCAAGCAAACCAGACGGGTGTACAACAGATTAAAGATTCGCTGCGCGTCAGTTGGATCCACGGCTCCGTGTACACCGGAGCCCGTCAGTTCTTGTATTGCTGCGATGGCCGCAGCACGAAAGTGGCCATTTGCTAGAAGTTGATCGAGCGGTTCCGATGGGTCAGGCTGCTTGGACGAATTGCGAAAGGCGACGGGGACATTGAGGGGTGTCAGAGGATGGTAGATCTCAGGGCGTAGAAGAAAAGAAAAGTCCTTGGAAGGCGTTGACTCCCGAACTTGAGGAATCGGTGAAGGTGTAGAACGACGAGCTTGCGATGCCGTGCGGTGGGGGAGTTGCGTCCCGAGATGTTGAGGCTCTGGTGTTGAAGGTTTACTCAAAGGGTCCCTGGAGAGAGTTTAGCTGAGGAGCGGGGGAGACATGGACGGCGAGGTTTAAACAGTTTGAATAGTTGAGCGACTTGTACACGCGGGCACGTACTTGTCAGCTTCGAGCGGTCCTTTCGTCGATGACCGAGGTCGTGAAGCTGCGGGGGTTGTTAATCAAATGATGGCTCGCTCATCGTGACTGGCATGAATCATGAGAGTTGCTGGTCGCTCAGATCATGGCCGCAACCTGGGGCAGGAGTGTGAACGTGGTGGTCTGACAAGCGGAACCTACATCGTGAAACTGACGATTTGTTTCTGGAGTGGCCAGCTGCAGGGCTCATTTTGGAACTGTTCGAGGTGGTTGCATTTCATGGATTCACGTCTATAGCCAAGCTAAGCTGGTGCTGGAGGCGAGTGTAGAGTGTGTATGGTACAGTGTATGGTACACGGTGTGCACTGTGAATTCGAAGTCCACGGAAGGAACGATTGACCGCCTCTGCGCTCACACAGTTTCGCATGCATTACTTCGTGATGCACTCAAGCAACCAGACGGGTTCATCCCCGCTAGCCGACAGCTGTTGGCACCTGTTGACGGCAGACGCAGCTGCTGTTGATTTTAATCTCAGTCTGGAGTCTGAATTCTGGTCTCTGGCAGACCAAGAGACTCTTGTCTTGACCTCTTTGACTTCCAGCCACCACCCAACGTTGGACGGTTCTTCCAAGCAATCTTTCTGAAACTCATAATCGTTTTTTTTTTCAGTTCTCTCCAGATGCTATCCTGAGAACCAAGCTTTGCTTTACAAAAGTTTCTCGCTTCTTTTTACGTTTCTCCTCCGCAAGCTGACACGTGAATGGACAGCTACGTTTGGAAGAAAAGAGCTTCCCCGAGATCATATAAGAAATGGATCTGCTTGCGTTAGCAGCACAACTCCGACTGCAACTCGTGCAACTCTACGGAGGCATTCATTCCATCAATCAAAGAACACCAAAGGGCAATTCGGCACAGCTCATTGGAGTGGTCATGAATATCTTTCCTCGGCAGTCGTACCTGCGACATTTGTCTTGATGGATACTCGCATCATTGAGTGCTTTTACATACATACGCAGACGATTGGAATCTGGACCAGAAAAAAAAAACTGAATTGAATAACATGATATTCTTGCTAAAATATATTTTGTTACGTCTATCCAAAACGTTGCCGCTACGATGTATCTCCCTTGACCGGCGGAAACACATCCGGCCACTCCTTCATCAGTTCTTGTCCCAACTTCTTCAAATCAACCTTCCTCACTGCTTCCTCGCCTCTGTCCCTCCCCTGCCAGTCCGCCTCAAAGTTGCCCAGCGCTTTGGCCAACGCCCCTTCATTCACTTTTCCCCCGTGCTTACTGGCCTTCATCAGCTCCTTGACAAAGATCTTCCATCGTCCTCCGTAATAGGAGCTCACGAGGCCAGACCACGCCTTGGCGGCATAGTCGTTTAAGTTGCTGCTATTGACCTGCCAAACCGTCACCTGCGACCGGGCATTCATCGCAAAGAGCGCCTCGTTGCCGCCGGATTGGTAGCCCCATTCCCGAGCTGCGGTCGTCCAGCTCCCCAGCGTGAAATGGTCGTTGGCGGACAGGACAAAGTCTAGCGTGAAGAGCAGCTCGAGCAGGTTGTGGCCCGCGGTGCGGACGTCACATTTTGGTTTGGAAGCTCCTCGGGGTGAGGCGACGCGCAGCTCGTGCGAGTACGACATTACTTTGGAGGCGCTGGAGATGCTGCAACGGTAGGCACGTAGTAGGTCCCCGTAGTGGGTGTCGAATGCATTGCTAATCACCTGCCGCGAGACGTCGATGAAGTCGAGCTGGAAAGTTGGGGAGCTCCAGAGACTCTTCTGGCGGAGGGCGGATTGGAACATGAGCTGCCACACTTTCTGGAGCACGGCAGGCTGGTAGTGCAGGGCTGTTGGGTGCGGAAAGTGGCCTGTTCGGTTGGCGATGCCGGCGAGGGCCGGGCGGAGTTGGTATGTCGCGACGGGGACCTGCAGGATATCGGTGCGCGAGTTAGAGTAGACATTTGAGCAGAGCATCTGCCAGGCCTCGTAGAGTTCCTTTGGAGGCGACGCCGCTACTCCAGGGAGAGAGTATCGCCGGGTGGTCCAGTTGTAGAAGTATTGTAGGGTGTCGATGGGCGACGACGCCCACGCCTGGTCGAGGAAGATGTCGTAGACGACTTCGTTGCCCTCGAAGCCCTCGGTGGTGAGGCCGAAGCCCACAAGGGACTTGGATATCGAGAGCGCGTCCAGCGGTCCGCTGGTGATGGTTTGGACGCGGCCTTCCAGCGCCATGTTGCCGCCAAAGCCATGGAGCTGGCACCAGATCCAGCGCTTGCCAGCATAGCCGTTTGTGCGCTGCCACTGCGGATTGCCCTCGGACCAGAGATCGAGAATCAGCATGCCCTGGTCGTCCGTGACGCCCTCCAGAAAGGCGTCGATGCGGCTCTGCGTCCAAAACTTGCGGCTGGAGAAGAAGAGCCAGCCCTGGAGAAGCCACACGGCGGCAGGATTGGCCGCCGTAAGGCCCTCGTAGGTATGTTTGGAGACATCAGAGAGGTACTTGGCGTCCCCCGACGCAGGATTCAGCTCATTAAACTGGTCGAGCGTGTAAAAGTTGGTGACGTTTCCAAAGGCAGCCATCTGCTTCTCCACAAACAGCTTCTGCAGCTCCGCGTACGTCTCGTCCAGCGGACTAAGGAACAGATCCCGTGTGAACTTGTCCGGTGCAGGGGGGAACCAGTTGGGCGAGACGGTCAAGTTGGCGTGCGGCCTTACCTTTCTGATGCTGCTGGGCACGAAGCCCGGAAACGCGGGCAGCACGGGCGTGATGCCCAGCTCGACCATGCGCGCCACAATCTTCTTCTGCAGGTCAAACTGCTGGTCGATAAACTTCAGGGGCACGTCTCCCTTGCCGCCCCACGATCCCTGGATATTGCCGAACCGATTCCAGGCCTGGAAGGCCGGACCGCTGAAGAAGGGCAGGATGTCGTTGACATGAAGGCCGAGGTCTATGAAACTATCGAGGAAGATCTTTTCGTAGCCCACCCATGCGAGTTGGAGGTTGACGCCGCGCAAGGCCGCCCAGTCGAGGAATTTCTCCCAGTCTTTCCATTGCCACCAGGCAAATGTGTATGAAAAGGTGACTGATGTATGTGTTAGCCAAGCTTTTTTTTTTTCCTTCTACTCATGCTACTACTACTACTACTCTTCTTTCCTCTTTTGTTGTTTAACTTTTTATTATATTGTTCTTTATGGCTTTTCAAATTATTTCATATACTTTGTTCTTCTCTTTTTCTTCCGAGTATAGACCATCTCGTCCAATCGCTACGCCTTGGGCTGCCAACATACCAGTATTGAGATTATACCTCCACGGCACAACACTCGCGCCCGTCAAGTCCCTCGCCGGAACAGGAAGCTTCTTGGGAACGCTTTTTGGTGCGTCGACAAACAAAAAGTGATCTATCTGCAAGACGTCGTTCGCGTAGTGTCGTAACCTGGGCTTGCGAGGTCAGTCCGTGTTGGTCCATTAGGCATGCAATCCATCAGGTTGGTCAGCGCGGCGCAGGACGACTGAGACAGATGGTGGTTGCTAGACGTGGTGGTTGGGCAGTCGAGATGATGACGTGTAAAATGGAAGAAAGAGCGAGGGGAAAAAAAAGAAAAACGTCTTGAAAACTCACCCCCTGGCCAAAGCATTCAGCGAGGTCCCTTCGATTCTGATTTTGCCCTGCTTGCCCGCTCTGACCGTGTAGTTGTCATTGACGGGCGGGTTCCAACGCGACCAATTCTCGTTGCTCGCCGGCGTGAGCTTGAATTCAAAGGCGTTGCTCGCCCCGGGAAACAAACGATTGGCCAGGCCCGAAATCCCCTTTGTCGACGGAGGAAATGCCAGGGCAGTCGGCACGGCGAGCAGCGTTGCCGCCGCCGCCGCCATGAGTCGCCAGAGACACTTCATGATGGATTCATGTCGGGGACTCGCAGAGTCAGAGACGGCACATGGACTGCAAACACAATCGTTGAAAGTGGGAAATCAAAAGAAAAATAAGGTATAAAAGACGGGGGAAAAAATGAGGGTAAATTATGTACTAGATTTTTTTTTTTTTTAGCAAACCATGTTAGATTTTATATTGCCGTCTGAGAAATTAGGTTTTTTTTTAAGGGCGTGAAAATTAGATTTAGAGTCTTGGACGGTAACACATGTCCGGTATTTCGTATTTCGTGAAGAATGCCCAAGATGTATTCTGGAGGCACTGGAGGCGCTTGTGGCGTTTGTGGCGCGTGTGCGGGAATGGACGCTGCGGAGATTATTTGATTGGTGGGGGAGAAGGCAAAGGGTGGGGCCGCGTCGTAGGCGGTCTCACTTAATCCACTCTCATGCGATCTTGGAGTGAAAGCTACTTGCGCCACTTGTGCCACTTGTCGCCTTTTGACTGCAAGGGACCTTTCTCTAGCTACTTAGTACACTCTCGACGCCTGCGTGGCGCTGTGAAAGGGTCAACCATTGGGCCGAATTTGCCTAGTCAGGTGCTTAGCTCCAGCAACAGCTATTGTTCAGTACAATGCTCAATGTTGCATGCACGTTCGACGTGGTGGCTAGTCGTGGCTAGTACTGGCCAGTTGTGGCTAGTCGTGGCCGATGGTGGGGCTGGTGACCCATAACAACAAGACTGGACTCTTTGACAGCTTTTTGACATGCATGCAATCAACAGTCAACAAAACAGCCACTCGGTCAGGACTCGCTCAGGACTCGCTCATCCGACGCCGTGGACCGACCTCGACAATACGCCCTCGTGCGCGACGTTGCCACGAGATATCATTCCATTGTTATCAACGCTCCGCTTTCTCCCTTGTTCTCGCGCCCCTCGTGTTTCTGCCTCGCGTGCTTCTCGACCGACGCCTGCGCAGCCAGACTTATCCAACAGCGACAGCCGAAAAAGCCTGCCCAACCGCGACTGCGAATTCGTGTCTACAAAAGAGAAAACAGGAGGTAGGGGCGCGCGCCTATCATGATAGGGCGGCCTGTTTGTTGAGGGCGCGCGGTACCAATTTTTTCACTTTCGCATATCTCTGAGCAGACAAAAAAAAAAGAAAGGAAAAGAAGACGAACTGGCCGGACTCTTACGCGCCGGATTCCTAGGACATGCCCATGGAGCGCGACAAACAAGGGCCTCTGTCTCTGTCTCGGTCGACATCCCAGCCCAATGGACACGCGCCGCCGTCTCATCATCTTGTGGTCAATCACGAGAATAGAAAGCCGCTGTTCGCGAATCCCTCCAACCCTACAGCACGAGCCCCGGGTCTCCCCCGGAGTACGACTGGCTTCGAGGTCCGTTATGCCACAAACCCGACCGCGACCGCGACCGGCCCTGGACCAGGCCCGCCCAGTCTGGCGCGAAGGGCAAAATCCGATCCCCCCGGGGCCGTTTCCGAGATGAGCGACGGCTCGGGAGGCGTCTACGTTGCGAGGAAATCCGCCTTTCGGTCGCCGGCGGCCCGGCGCATGCCTGGCTCCGAAACACGCGGCTTGCACAGCCTTCGGCCGTTATCCATCACGGAGGCCTTCCGGATAGCGGAAGAGGAGCAGCAAGAAGCAGAACGACAAAGGCAGTTGGGCGGGTCGCCGAGCCCTGCTCCACGACCGTGGCGAGCGAGACCTGGGCAACCACAGGATGAGATACGGGCGAGACAACTCCTGGCTGAGGATCACCTAGATAGCAAGTCAAGAACATTGTCGTCAAACGTGGCCGCCATGAGACAAAACGACCTCAGATCCACGGGTGCGTCGGGACTTGGAGCTACTGGAGCTACTGATCGGGAAGCAGACGGGCTAGCAGCAGCAGCAGCAGCAGCAGCAGGGTCACCAAATAGATTTGGCGCCAGCAATCCTAGCCTGCAGGACCGCATCAACGAGTGGCGAACGACATCACGGCCGGTCTTGCACCCTGCTAGGACAGGGACATCTCCGGAGGATGTGGCAGAATTCAGCGGCAACGGCCGACTGCCTGCCTTGGTGCCAGGCATCGAGGACGTCCCCATGCCATCTGCGGAAGAATCACCGTCGCAACCAAAGTTTGAGGCTGCTTCATCCCCCAGCAAAGACTTTTCGTGGCAGGTAGAACAAGACTTTACAGCCGGCGACTTGCAGATCTCGGACAGTCCTCGCATCAGAGTTGGAGCAAACAGCAACAAGCCCTTTGCGAACCGACCGTCTATATTCAACGGCATCAATGTCCGATCGCCGTCGGCCAGGTCGCCCGCTGCCCGAATCAAAAGCCCCGAACGCAGCAATACGCGTATCACGGACATTCAACAAGATGAGGTGAAGCATGGCGTTGACCGCACTGCCGGCGCTACTGCCGGCCTCAAAAACTTGACAAAGCTGCGGCAGGAGAGGCAAAATTTCAGCCGACTCAACGAAGAAAACAACCATGCTGCGGAAGAGCCCGTATTTGACAATGAAAAGGCAGCGGCGCCATCGACGTCGGTTTCCTCAGGCCGGAGCCTCCCGCGGCCCAAGAAGAATGAGAAATTGGATACTATCCGACAACTGGAAACTGCAGGACTCTCAAAACGAGCTCTCGCCGAGATTCGTCTGGCAGAGATTAAAGAGCAAAATGCCATGGCTCGGCCCACGTCGTCGGAAACGCCAAAGCAGCTACAGCCACAGCCCGGGGGGGTAGGGACACATGGTGATGGTGATGGTGGTGGTGGTGGTGGTGGAATGGGGATGTCGACTGCACGTGCAAATCCAGGGCTTGAGGCGTGGAGAGGAGGAGAAGAAGGAGAGCATATTCCCGATACGCCCGTCACGATTTACAAGAATTTCGGCCGGGGCAGCAGCAACAACAACAACAGCAAGAAAAAACAAGAAAATATGAGGCCCATCTGGGGAACAGGGCCCCTGCCCGGTCGCAGCGGAGCACAGACTGACGCGGCTGTGAAACAAAACACGACTAACGAGCGCGATCTGCTTCGACGGCTGGCAAGGGCTGCGAGTGCCAGTCCGGCGGCACCGGAACCGGCTGGAGCAGCACTGGCGACGACGGACAGACGAGCAGCCCTGCCATCGCACTCGTCCAAGTCGTCGACAGCGAGGCCCAGTCTGGCTGCTGGGCGGTCCATATTCACAGACCTTGGCCGAAAGTCGGCGCCGCTGCTCACTTCCAGCTCTGCCACCGACACCAACACCAACATCAACACCAACACTAATCTCGATGCCGACGCCGACGCCAAGCTCAACCTCGAAGCCAATTCCAGGTCGCTCAAGTCACGCGTCAGCAGTGGCAAGAACAACAGATTAAACATCAGGTCCAACGACGGCCCGCTCACCAAACCGACAGTAGGATTCGCTGGCTTCCGACGCGCCAATTCAGCAGAGTCAGTTAAGAGCAAGCCGTCAAGCATGCAATCCGAATCGGACCCAACCGCTCGCATAGATTCCGAGTTGAAGCTATTTGCGCTGGCAGATAACCAATCAGAGCGTGGCTCGATGCGTGCGCCGTCCATTGGATCAGAATCGGACCGCGAAGAAGAAGCAGAGCATGGAAAGAATGGGGACAAGGATGATGACGGTGGTGGTGGTGATGATGATGATGATGACGATGATGATAATCTGGCCGAGGCGACTCCCAAGCCTCAAAAGCATGATTTTGTGAGCATGCCCACGCCCAGAATTACCGGAGCTTATGTCGAAACTCCAGTCACAGTAAAGCCTGTCAGAATGGAGGGCGCGGATGCGCACGAGGACGGAGAGGAGGAGGAGGAGGAGCAGATGGTGGTGAAGCCATTCAAGGAGAAGCTCAAACAGCAGCGAGAAAGGGAAGACTACGACGAAAAGAAGAACCAAGCGCACAAATCCTCATCCTCGACAGAACCCGCTGCAAATACGTTTCGCGATAAGAAGGCGGCTGTTACGTGGCGACCCAAGGACGAGGATACACCCTTGGAGCCCGGTGCCAGAAGCAGTCGCAGCCATCAAGACGAGGAAACGGTTCCTGCTGCTGCTGCTGCTGCTCTGAAGAAGAAGAAATCACGGTCACGGACGCCGTCTCGAGAAAGAGGGCCGTTGATCAACTCGGCCAAGCTACCCTCTGCCAGGGATGATTTGCGGGAATTGCAGCGTCAACACAACATGGATGATTCGACGGTGGACGACGTGGAGGAGCTTTTGGCGGGGCAGAAACGTGCATCACTGAAGATTAGGGAACTTTTGGAGCAGGGCCCGTCGAGAGCAGACTTGGATGGCGAGGGGGTGGACCGGCATGTTTGGCTGTTGGAGGAGGAAGTTAAGCGAGAATCCGTGGCTCGTGATGCTCAGGAAGAGGAGGAGGAGGATGATTATGAGCGGAATGAGAAGAAAGAGGCAAAAGAGGACAATGAAGAAGCATCCGAAGGTCAGTCGACGCTTGTTTCGAAAATGGACAAGACGGTGCGCTCGGGGCTGTCGAATATTCGAGAGGCCAAGATGGGCATTGAGAGGCTCGAGGGACAAATCGCGCGTGTGACAGAGAAGCCGCCGCACACGAACAAACTGACCAAAGCGCACGAGCATCTTGCAGCGCACGAGCACAAGAACAAAAAGATAAACAAGAGCAGCAAGGTGGTCAAGACGGAGCACAAGAAGGACCAGCAGAACCCCCCCCCGGCGGCTTGCATCCCAGACTCACGGCCAACATCTATGACGTATCTGTCCTATCTCTGGCGCACCTCACCTCACCGCGGGCTCACCTGGCTCCGCCGTCTCCTCCTCAGCCTGCTCATCTGGTTCCTCGCCGAACAGGTCCTCTGCTCCTACTACTGCCGCCCCTCGACCTGCAACGTCTCAACCCCCTGCATCTACTCGTACGACGACCCCACGCTCGGCTACGCCCTGCCCGTCAAACTCGACCAGTGGTTCACGGCAGGCCAGGGCCGCCGATTCCTCCACGGCGTGCACGAGGACCTGCAGGATCTGCTGGCCGACATGTACGATGTGTACTCCGGGCGATCAATACAGGACATTCCCGTGGAGCAAGTCCCCGTCTCGCAACGACGGCAGCACTGGCGCAGACTCCGCAAAAGGGGTCTCTTGCGCAATGCATCCACGCCGGTCGGCCCAGGAGACCCGGGGCCGGAGCAAATAGCAAAGTGGGATGCGTGGCGACGCTCACGACTGGCCAGGCAAAAGGCACGAGAGGGGCGTGTACAGGGCGAGGACGACGGCGAGGGGGAGGGCGACATGGGGAGCTGGGGGGGATGGATGGGAGAGAGTATGGCGGAGGATGAGCGGGTAGGGTGATGTGTTTTTTTGTTTTTATGCCGGGGGTTTTTTACTGTTTTATATTTTTATTCCTTTTTTCTACTATTTATACCTTTTTTTCTTTTCTTTTCTTATTTTATTATTATTATTTTCTGTTTTTTTTCTGTTTTTTTTTTCTGTTTTTTTTTCTGTTTTTTTTTTTCCTGGTTTGCCTTTTTTATTCCACTTGCTCTTTCAATTCAGCAAGTAAAACGGCGTCGACAGCATACATGCATGGAATACCCAATTTGCAATTTGAAGAGGGGACAGGGACTGGGATGGGCAAGCGATGGATGGCTTTTTTTTCTCTTTGCCTTGATGGTTTGTGCTTTTTGCTCTTCTTAGCTAATAAACATATCTGTATAGTCATATACATGCTTTTTCCTGTCTTTTCTTGTCTTTCTTCTTCCTTTTATTGACCCATTTCTATTACATTCTTCACTGTCTTGTTCTCTCAACAACGAATCCGCAGAAATCGTATCATATTACTCTGCGTGTCGTCCGAATGAGTCAACCTTGACTCATTGCGAGTCATGCCATGGGAGAGCTGTGCTGCTGTTGAAGAATTTGTTATTTTCATTGGCGGTGGACTGCCATTTTGCTCGTCCTGCTAACCGCTATGGAGGACGATACATTAGAGGCCATTTCAACATGCTGTATGCTCCAGCTCATCATACTCCACCAGCTCATCATACTCATACCGTGAAAGAAGGGAATTAGGCGTCGCGGCTCAGGGATTGTTTTGCTCTGCTTGGCCACGGACTGCTTGCTTGGGTGGTGGGTGCGTGGTGTGGGGACGGGGGGGGTTGTATGGTAAAGGAATAGAGGCGTTGGTGAGTATTGGGGTTGGGTGCTATTGGGATGGTGTGTGATGTGATGTGATGTGATCTAACGTAGTTGATGTAATCCAATGTGATTTGATGTCATCTTATGCAGTGTATGTTAATGCAATTCAGTGTTTGTGGATTTGTTTCTTCAAGTGTTGTCGTATTGGATATGTATACATACAAATATATGTATACATATCTCTCCTTATAGTTAAAACAGTCCCCAGCGCCAAAAAAGAA
>SRPT01000084.1:0-60395 GCA_018360205.1 Claviceps digitariae
AAAAAAAAAAAAAAAAACTGTGCTGTGTGCTAGCAGCCGCATGCAGGTGCGTTGCGTCGAGTCCGACGATTTCCAGTGAGAAATCGACAATCACGCCGTGCCTTGCACTTGCCTTGCAGGCTTTTGCTGGACCAAAAGCAAGACGCCACGCAGCGGGCGGATTGAGCGTGTGCCTTGTGGGCGTAACATTGAAGCCGTCGCCGGCATAGCAGGTACACTTGGCACATTTGACATTGTATGTACATACATACATGCATACATATGTGTGTTTGTCCAAACATGCTGGAGTTGAGCTGGTGAAGGAAACATGGTTGGTTGTACCCTGTGCGGATCAACAGCTGCGTGACTGGATCCTACATCCTACTCGACGGTGTGGATGGGTGGGTGTGTGACTGTCGATTGAACGACTCGAATTTCCCAGCACAATCGCACATCCTTGTGGTGTAGTAAATGACCCAACTTGCAACGGGCCAGTCGGACCACGCGCACTTTTCCATTCTCTCTCCCGTTTTCCCTCGTAGGTCCCGAGGATGGCAGAAGAAGTCGATCCGGACTACTTCTACTAAGTTGATGGTAGCGGCGCTCATTGAATGCGCTTTTCTCGTCCTCTGGAGCATCACGGGGCGGACGGACAGGACCGTGTGTCTCTGACAAGCCAGTCATGCATAGTGCAGAGTTCCATTGGCCAGTGCCCAGAGCCGACTCCGCCTCGCTATCCACAATTTTGGCCTTGAGCGCGCGCCTTGACTGCCAACTAGCACGGAGACGGAGGCTATAAGAGTCAATGAGTGTTGGAGCTTGAGAGTCTCGCCGATGAATATCGAGGAGGACCAGGGACCAGCCTGAGCGAAACAAGCACTTGAGACTCGAGCGGGAAAAGGGGGAGCCGAGGGGGGGTGTGGGGCCGCCATGGGTCCCCAGAATGTTCCTTCAATGGGCCTGGCCGTACTACTGCAGAGGTTGTCAGGTAGGAGCCAGCACCTTAGCAGACGTACCTGCAGCACCTTAGTAAGTGCCTAGTGCCGTCTGTAAAGTGGTGAGTGAGCACATAACATCTCTGTCTGCCTCTCCGTCGCGCACGGGTCCCCGAATTTTACTCCTTCCGTCACCGTCACCATCGCCATCACCATTACCTCCGTCGACCGGGCTTGCGTCGTTCAAACTCTCTTCAATTCTTCCTTTGTGCGTCAGGTTACGTCCCGTCTCTCTCTCTCTGACGTGGTCAGTTTCGCCGTTGTCACATTCCTTTTACACCAAAAAAAAAAGAACCCACGTTGATTGCTGGGTCAACCTTTTTTCTGTTTCTTCTCTTTTTTTTTTTTTGTTCTCGTCTTGCTCGCCACATCGCCCATCGCGTTTGACCGGTAAAAATACGCTAAAGACCGCAATACCAAAAAAAGAAAACCTTATCTTGGACGCGCCAGATTTTTTACTATTCGTCTCGAATGAAGTCGACGTTGACCGTTCCTTTTACCTTTACAACTTAGCAAACGAAAACCCTACCGCTTATTCGGCGCGGGATTTCTTTTCTTTTTTTTTCTTTCCTTTTTTCCCCTTCCACTTTGGTTGGTTCGTCGAAACCGTCGCCTTTCTTTCTCTCGGCAATTCAAACAAACAAGCCCTCTTTATCATTCACTCTCTTCTCACTTTGGCATCATCCTGCTCTGGAGCACCCCCTCAGCTATTCGCGTCACTCGGACTGGAATCTGCAGTACGTACCATACAGCTGCTCGCCCACACATTGCACATTGCACGAGAAAGAGAGACAGCATCGCCTTTTCTCGCCAATCAACCCTGCACTCGTCTGCCAACCCGCATTCCTCGATCGAAATACGTGTCTCTTTTTTTTTTCCCTTCCTCTCTCGACAGAGTTAGTCCACCAGCATATCAAAGGGCAAGTTTCATTATAAGCTCCTGTCGGGCACCCAGCATCACGCAGCCGTTTGTCAGTCGACATTTCAACAAACGACAGGCGCATCACCCCGCCCTCCCAGGCCCCTCCTTTGGACTGCTTCCGCTTCCATTTGGCGCTCCTTGCCCTAAGCTTTAATTACGGCACCTTTGTTCTTCCCCGAGATCATACGCGCTTGGCCGTCAACTTGGTCCTGCAGTTGCTGCTTTCTTCGTAGGCACCTTCCCGATTTAGCATAGAAACTCACTGGCAAGCGCTCACAAGCACCACTCGGCATCATCGTCACCACCATCACCAGACCGCTTCACGAGGCCTCTCTACATCACCTGCTTTGCCAGGCCAGCACTCCCCATTGTCCAACGCAACCCTCAGCCACGTTTTCAATCTGAGCTGCTGGATCTCGACTGATATACAACTGTCCGACATTCCACTTTTCCAACTACGGTCCAACGGTGCCAGCAATTTTCCACAAAGCCCCTGCAACGATGTCGCTATCCCGCGCCTTCACCACTCGCCGCTTGCGAGGAAGCAGTGATGCCTCTGAACTGGGCAGGATGCCGCAGCGCAGTCATACATCCAAGGCGTCGCATGATATTCGCAACAAGATTTCGGCGCCCATCCAGCTCCTTCACACGACCAACATGCTCTCATATAATGCGCCCGATATCCCTCGTCCAGTACGCAGCAACTCGACAAACAGCACCAAGTCACTGTCTAGTGCTGACGCCCACTCTGCTGCGGGCTCGACACCCCCAACCAGCCCCGATGTAGACTTGGCACCTGGGCCAAACCACCTGTCTTGCTACTTCAAAACCTCGGGGTCGCCGTTTATGGGAGCGACGCCAAGCGATACGGAGGCCCCAGCCATTCCCAGACGTTCCCCCTCGCACACCAAACAGAATTCATACGATGCCATTGCGCGCCAGCGATCGATTTCACGCACGTCTCGAGACTCAGATCAGTCCAGCTCGATGCGGAGCGGTCGGACCTTTTCTCGCTCCCCTTCAACATCAACGAGAGCTTCCTCAGCATCGCATGTGTCGACTCCCTTCTCTCAGAAACTTGCCAGCACAGCACCGGCCGGGCCCCCACCACCGGTACCATGCACCATTTCCCCACACATCCAAGCCAAGGAGACGCACCCATTTGGACAGGAGTTGGCTCAGGTGACAGAGCTTGCTGAAGAGTATACCGTCAAAACTCGACTGAATGTTATCGATGAAGAAGAACAGTTCCTCTTCAGCCACGGCCTGCAAAAGTTCAGCCCTGACGACTACATGAGTGCTATTCAGAGCATTTCTGCCATGTTCTTTCCGGAACGAAGGCACGCTACACCTGCTCCGCCGCCCCTCTGGATTTAAAAAATGAAAGTTCGTTCGGTGATACGGTGCCGATATTTCTTTGTGGTTTATCAAGCAAGATGTCATTCACTCTATCACGCTGTATATGCTGTGAAACAATCTTTCCTTCTTTCCTTTTTTTCCAACGTACATGGACGATCTGTCTGGTACCAGTCGCTCTACGCGCACAAAGTCTTCTTTCTTTTATTCTTCTTTTACTTTCAGTCAAAGCGGGCGATGGGAGATTTCGGGCATGCGGGATATGGTTGGATATGGGACTCAACCCTGGTTCTTGGAGGGATTCTCCTCGAGTAGGACAGGATCAACTTTCTTTTTGAAAATTTTTCTTTTTCTCCTCTAGGAAAAAACTTGGCCTTTGTAAGAAGGTGGGCGTATTACATAGTAAGAGATCGGGACATTGATGACGATCTGTGTGGATTTTTTTTTAAAAAAAATATGGAGACATATTGGTGAGCCATACGCTGCATCTGCAGATGGTGTGGTATACATAGGTCCAAGGACGAGCGCACTTTCAGTGGCCGTCTTGTCAGACCGGGTGGATAAGTAAAAAAATGAAAATAATATAAAAAAGAGTAAAAAGTATATTCTTAAACATGTGTGAAGAAATGCAACTTGGTTGTAGTAGTGACGCAGGATTCCCTAACCCATCGATGTGCACATGAGCCCGATGAGCCTGGGGTTCTTAGAGATCGGAAGCTTCTCATTCGCCCCCGCCCCACGAGCAGAAAGTGCGTCGTGGGTGCTTCCGAAACTCTCGACACCAAAATCATACGGGGAAATGCTCGGCATTACCCGACCAGACCCCACCGTCTTCGATCCCAACGCCATGTCGTTTCCACCATGTCCAAGGCATTGAAGAATACAGCACATGCATGCCATTCTCAAGCAAGACTTGTGCATGACGGCCCTTTTGGAGAAAGCAGTCAACAATGAAATTCATGAATCGATCGATGTAACAAAAAATAAATAAATCATAATAATGAACATATGAGCACACCAATGCCCGATCAACGACGTATCTCAAAGGCTTCATCTTCCTGCCCTGGAAGAACCTCAACCTCCCGGTCCTGCAGAGCCACTCGCTCGACATGCGCGTGTTGGGGGCCTTGGCGCAGAGTGGCCAGGAAGCTGGTTAGGTTGTCGGGCGGGCCTTGGGCTTCGCCTTCGACCTAGGAGGACGGAGGACGGAGGACGGAGTTAGATTTCGGGATGGGATGTGATGTGATGTGGTTGGGGGGGGGGGGGGGGGGGGGGGGGGGGCTAGGAGAGTTTAGGTAGGGCCCGGGGTGTGGGGGAAGAATGGATAATTGAATACCGTGTTGTTGGGGGTGTTTCGGCACCAGCCTGATATGGAGTGTTTTTGGGCCTGCGCGCGGGTAAAGTATCTGTGGGGGATGAGAGGTGAGAAAAGACGAATGATCAGGGGGGGGGATAAATGCTGATTTTTGGGGGTTTTTCTTGTAAGGCAAGGAGATGGTGGTGGTGGTGTTTTACCTAAATCCGACGCCTGTTTTGTGTTGTTGCGGGTAGAATGTCAGTTTTATTTGCATGTTGAACATGTAATATGTGCATCGTGTGCCACTATGGACTGCATACCCTGGACGGTGCCGTGGACAACGAAATAGACCTGTCGGGTTGCGTGGTGCGTGAGTAGTGGGTGGTAGATTCTGATTCACATCTACATTTACAACGTGGGAGGTTGTAGATGGTGGTGACTTACCCGTCGAGGCATGTTGTGTCTGGGAATGGAGTTGAGGGACGATGAGGCTGTTGGCTATGTTTGGCGCGGGGCTGATGGGAGGGGCTTCAATTGGAGGAGGGAATGGTTTGGAGTCAATTTTAAACGGGAAGGTGCCAGCCGACTGGCGGGTACACCCATGATCCGACCCGGTCATATGACTCGACACAAGACTGCCATTTGCAAGGTCACCATGGACTGCATCTCTAAAACACAACTCATCTCTCAGCAAGACTTCATCGGCACTCACGCCGTAAACTTCAAAGGGACAACCGTCCTTCCGTTCCACCAAATTTTCATGTCAGCAACAAGACTAGCAACACGGCCAACAGCATCATCATCACCATCGACCCTTTCCTCCCTCTGCCAAGCCCATCATCGCAAAATCTTGAGAGCAGACTCCAAATCCTGCATCTTCTTGCCCAGCTGCTCCCGCTTGAGTGATACCCGACGCGACTCTCCTGCGATGGACCCTAAGTCCTGCTTGTCCAGCCCAAGCACCCACTTCTCTGAGAACAAGCCTAGAGGGCTCATCGGTCCTGTCAACAGGCAGTGGTCCACGGCTTGGCGGAACAAGTTGTCCACGATGCGCTCGCGCGCCACCTTGTAGTACGCCTCGAGGTTGTCGTGAATGGTCTCGCTGACCTGTTGAGGGTTTGGCTTCTCCAGGATCGCCTTTCCAATGTCGAACAGGTTAAAGTACTTTTCGTCCTTGGGCGTATCCCCGCACTGCTGCACCAGCGGCGCCGTGATGCGAGAGCTGCGTGCCCCCTGGAGCGCGGCGCTAAAGGCAACGTTCAAGGTGTACGGCTTGGAATCCCTCTCAATTTCCACAAGGAAAACGGCTTTTTCCATGGCGGCCTCGTAACGGCGCAGAAGATCGTCGTGCATGACCGATTTGATCTCCTCAAGCACCTTGCGGTCAAGGCAGACCTCGCGGAGAATCGTCACGATGAAATGATGGATGACCAGGACGACTTTGCTCAGGTACAGCCTCGCCATGGCCTCCCACTTTTGCGACTGCTCGCGGAATGCGCTGGTGAGAAGGTTTGGTCCAAACGTGCCCACCTCCATACCACGAGACCGGCTGTACATGTGGCCAATCCAGGACATGATGTTCTCAGACGAGGCCGATTCGCCCTCGTTTGGCCCATCCATGTTGATAATAGAGTCCAGCTCCGGAAACTTGAACGACAAGTCGCTGTTGGGCTCCGAGGCGCCTGAACACGGGCAGCCGCTATCCCCATGACACACCGGAGCCTGTTCGTTCTCAAAACTATGCGCGTGGGACTTGCGGATGAACTCGCAGTTGAACCTATCCGTGATGTTGACCACGTTGGTAATGAGCCGGAGACTGTCGCTCTCGTCCTCCGGGAGGGACGAGTAATCCGCCTCGAGAGCCCCGCGCACAATCTTCTGGAACCGGGCTGCAAGATCACTCAGATATATCTGCTGGCTCTGCTGTGTGTCTCTGGACACACCAAGATCTTTGAGAGATCGTTTGCACTCGTCAAGCATCTTTCGCGCCTCGGCCCGGAGCTTGGGAAAGGCCTTGTCGGTAATTTGGCCGAGAAGATCTTGCAGACGCTCGCGGAGGGCCACCACGCCCACTCGATCCTGCGGCAACTGACACCACGGCTCTTCCCTGAACATCATTTCGCGGTGCCGAATTGTGGTTCTTGTTGTTGTGCTGCCGCCGGCCTCGTCCGAGCCGTCTTCGTCAGCGCCCCTATTCCTCACCACATAGTAACCCAGGTTCAGAGGACGTTTCTTGCCATTGACCAAGTCGCATATCACGGCCTTTGTGCTCCGCTCCACGAGCAAATCCGGCTTGGTGAGCACTCCCAGCGTCCGCTCTCCCTCCTTGTCATACTGCTCCGCAAGGTTGAGAATCTCCTGCGTCATAATGTCCACAGTGCTGGGCAGAACGGCCAGGATGATGGTGCGGTCCTGCTCAATGTAGCTCTTGACCATGTCCAAGACCATGATCTTGTCGCTCTCCGTCGTGACGCCTTCTTCTGTGTTTCGGAAAATACCTGGCACGTCAATCACGGTGAGGTAATCCTCCGTGGGGCCACATTTCTCAATCTTGAGCACATCGCGACTAAACGTCTTGTTGCCATCTGGATTGTCTTGGGATCTGATTCCCATGTGGGCGTTGACCTGAATTTTGAGAAGGAGGCAAATAATATTAGCAATTTGTGCGTCTTCTAAGGGTCTTTTACCCTCTTGTCTTTCTTCTTCTTCATCTTCGTTTTCTTCTTCTCTTATTCAGCAACAACATAAACGGGGGTAAAGACAACTCACCTCTTTCAGGATCGATGCGAATTCGGCCTTCAACTCAGCAGTAGACCTCACCCTCCGCCGATACCCTCCCAACTTCGTCTTATGATCATCCGACGCGTCCGGCCCCGGAATAATGGTCACCACCACCTCCTCCTGCGGATCCCTCCGGTGCGTAATCTGCGTCGCATACCGCGTACACAGGCCCTGGCCGTTGGGAAACGGAATCCCCGTAAGGCTCTCCAGCAGGGAGGACTTACCAGAGCTCTGGTCCCCGACCACCACCAGCTGCGGGAGCGGCATGTGCGCACCTACATTCTTTTCACGGAGCTGGTCTATCTTGTAGAGACGGTCCGGGCTCGAAAGAGTCACGGCAGTGTCTGGGTCCGCCATTCTGGATCACATAAGTTTGCCAGCAGAGTGAAGGGCCAGCAAAGAGGTTTTAGGGGGCAAGTCCAAGGAGAAACAATGAAGGGAGTAAAAAAGAAGCTTGTTTTCCTGATAGCAGTTACTTTTTGTCAAAAAGGATGTGTACTGAGTGAGAAAGAAGTTGTCCGGGATTCTGAGATGAGCAGCAGTGTTATGTTATATACACCTGTATGTACGTATCCACCCGTTTGTCACCTGCTTGTCACCTGCTTGCCGCCCGTTTGTTTGGCCTGCGCTCCGGAGCCGTGATTCACTGCCGGGGCCTTTCAAAAGTGAGCTGGCCTGGGTGTCGCCATGGCATTGAGAATGGACAATGGGAGGAGAGAGGGGCGGTGGTCGTTTGGAGGACAGGTCGGCTGAGAAAGAACAGAAAGGAAAGGAAAAGAAAAGAAAAGAAAGGAAAAGCAAAAAACTAGAGAATAGAAATAAGAAATATAAATAGAAAACAGAAAGTAGAAAACCAGACATCAGAAAAACACACACGTCCCTTTACGAGTCGTGCCTATTCCAAAACTACCCCCACACGCAAACGCGTCCTTGAAAAAAAAAAAGGACGTACGCAAAACGTCATGAATCTTTTTCATCTAGACTAGCTTCGCCCGGACGATATATGCAAAGTATCCCTACACAAACCTATCCTCTGTTCCCCCCCCCCCCCCCCATTCCCCAAGTACAACGCCGAAAACCCCCCTCATTCCCATTCCCCAAACTACCAGATTAGATCAGACTGAAGATGCTGCGCCGACACTCGCCCCCTTAGGCACGTCTTTCTACTTGTTGGATAAATTCCCATAGGACCACACGACGCGTTTGTATCGCACCAGCATATCCAGGACAGTTTGGCTCCAGAGGCCGTCTCGTTATTTCTTGCCGCCACCCATTGCGCTCAAGTCTGGTGACCCATCATCCGCATCTGACATGGTAGCCAGGTTTTTTGGCTATCATGGCACAGAAGGTGCAGTAGGGTCCAATCTTGGGACTCGTTTGCCCAACTTGAGGGAACATGTAGACATGGGGAATTACAAGGGTAAAGTGCTTGTTTGCCACACGGTCAAAAAAGGGGTTGGTTGGCGACAAAGCTTCAACGAGATAAGCTCAAATCTTTTCTTTCTTTCTTTCTTTTATTATATCTTCTCTTCTCTTCTCTCTCTTTTTTTTTTTTTTTTTTTTTTTTTTTTTACTTTCTTTTTCTCTTCTTTCTTTTCTTTTCTTTCATTCTAGTTAAAGTCGGCGGATCCTTGAGCAGTTGCGACGGGCTCGGCGTGAGCTTCATAAAATGCCAACAATCTCGACTCTGCTTTGCGCCTGCTAGCCTCGTCTAGCTCACCAACAGGTGCTGCTGCAGCGCCGTTTTCCTTGGTCTTGGCGTTTGGCTTGGGAGCAACTGCTGCTGCTGATATTGAAACAGGTCTGCACAATTCGATGGGTTAGTTTTAAAACGAGGGCAAAAATATGCAAAAATAGAATAAAAAAACACCGCCTATTGATGACTGCTTGAAACTTACCCAAACATTTCACGATCCACTTCCAAGAAAATCTTCATGGCATCTTTGCCACCTCTTTGTACCAGATAATTCATGTATCCGCGCGCGAATTCCCGCTTGATGGCCATGGACAGACGGCTCTTGGTCCGGAAGTCATCAAACACTTTCTTAATGCGTTCGGCTGCCTCCTCTTCCTCGTCGCCCGTCGATGACTGCTCAAGTTCAAAGGCGAACCATTTCTCCCAAAACACTAGGCTGTCGCCATACCACTGCGAATTCTTGAGGAAAACCGCTCTCGCTTCTTCTGCTGAACCCTTTGCCTTCCACAACATTTGCGCCCATTCCGCCACCAAAGCAGCTTTAGTGTACAAGTCGACGGTGGGCGCATCAATCTGATCTCTGTATATTTGAATTGCAGCTTCAAGATCTTTCTGGCGGCGTTGCAGGTGGGCCCACGAAACAATGACCTCGATACAGTCGGGCAGTTTCATGAGGATCGCGGCGTGGATGTCCAATGCGACATCGACCCTCCCACAGGCCTCTTCGAAGTAGGCCCATTGCATTCGAATGCCAGGCCGACTGATTGGCACGAAAACGGATGCTCGAATGTATATATTGCGCACTTCTTCTTCTTTGCCCTCTTGCGCGTTCATCCACCGCGCATACCGGAACCAAAAATCGTCATAGAAGGCGCATGTCACCAGGCATCGATCATATAGCGACACGACTCGTTGAAAATCCCCCTCGGCTTCCTCAAAATCCAGATACTTGCGCCAATTATTCAGTTGTGAGTGCTCCAGTTCGGTGACGTGAAAGTAAGGGCGCTTAATCTCCGACTCATATGTCCACCTTTTCGAAACTTCCTGTTGTGTGGCGGTAAACTCCTCGTAGTACATGGCGTCAATCTTGGCTCTTACATCGCGTTCAATCTCCAGTTCTGGACGAGCGCCACTGCCATAAGCCGCGGACTCCGCCTCGACCTCGGCTTGAAACCGACTGAGCACATCCGTCGATACCACCTCGCTCAAAGGCTGCGTGTGCGAGAGAGTGCGGAATCGTTCATAGTACCGAGCATATTGATGTAGAGGAATTCGGATGACGCGAGCGTGAATTGCATAGATACGATCCTGAGCTTCTTGCCGTTCCTCATATTCTATGTACTTGTCCCAGAAAGGATGGGCCAGAAAATCGAGACCGACAAGGCTGGCGCCTCGTTCAAATAACCTGTACTACCGTGTTAGACCCCCTGTTGCATCATGAGGCGGAATATTGATAGACTAATATTGGGGGGAGGGAGGAGAGGAGAATAATACAAAGGGAGGTGTAATGACCACGAGAGTAACTAGCTCAGGAAAAAAACGAAAAGAAAATAGAAGAACAGAAACTGTATATCGAGGTCATCCACGATGAGGGTAGACAAGCGGCACCAAGGCGAATGGAGGGATGGCTGTGGATGAGGAGGTAGGGTGGATCAACAAGGCCTGTTGCATAGTGTAAGAGAGAGCATCCCGAATCAATAGGACCATTGAGGCAAAAATCTCACCAGCACATGCGTCGGCGGCGACGTGCGAGGTATCTCTCTCTCTCTCTGCCAACGAACCCCCTCTCCCTGAGTCGGTAGCGCGAGTCCACGCACGACCTTGGTGGTGTAGGGTTGCTGCTTTGATGGCTTTGTTAAAAGCGGGAAGAAAACTACCATGCAATACTTACTCTCGAACAATCTGCGGATCGTGAGTTGTCTCCATCTTGAAAGAGCAGTATTCAGTCCACAAGTCAACAGAGTTGGTAATACTTGCACATCCTCGCTCATAAACCTGAATAGCTTTCGGTCAGTGGGCTTGTTTTAATCATCGACTGAACTCGGCTGCAATCTTCATGTACGAACCATCTCCGCTGATTCTGGACCAGCAATATTGAACTCCATATCCGCGTATTTCTTCCAGTATCCAAAAAGAAGCGGGAACTTGTGAAGAAATCTATCGTAGGCATCGCGGAATGTGGATAGGGCCTGCGGGCTAGAGTTCCTGTTTAACCCGCCGTCCAACGTCTCGGCCGACTTGACATAATTCTCCCAGCTTTCGAAATTATCCGGATCAGCTTCCTAAGTAGACGTGAAGAAGAATAAGCATGAGTGGACTTGACACCATGGAAGATGATGATGCTGCTGCTGCTGCTGCTATCTTACCACCTCAGCCTGGTACTTGCGTACCGCGGCGTATTCCTCATCGGAACCACCAAATGAGGCGAATTCACTCATTTCAGAGAGTCGTGTGTCGCTGAATAGTATAAATTGAAGAGTGATTGGACTGATGGCGAGGAGGAACCCAGGGACGGTCGTTCGTGAATGTGCTGGTTTGCTTGCGCGTTTATGAAAGCTGCGTTTGAGAAGAGGCTGGACCTGGCAGGATGGGTTTTGCGCCGTTTTAGGCCAGCTGAAATCCGAGAGTTACTTGCGGCAAAGGTCCTGGATGCTCGGATTCTGCCCGTCTGCTCCGCAATGCAGGTACCTACCGATTTAGTACCTCCAGGATTCTGGCTCTACCCGTGCTGTTTTTTTTAAAAGCGCGACTCCCCACCACCACGCGCGCAACGCTTAGTCATGATCAATGACTAAGCAGAGATGCAAGCATAACTTGGCCGCGTCCCAAGGCATTGGTGTGAAGAGCTTTTCTCTTCTTCATATGGGCTAATGATGATTTACCAACACAAAACATATGATAGGAAGAGACTGAACGCTCCCTCTTTACGGGAGCATGATCTCAATTTCGAATCTGAAGCTCTGTCCCTGGTTTTCTTCTTCATTTCATGTTTGATTATTTTTTTCCCAGGGCTTGTGGTGAAAAACCGAGCGATCGCATCGGAAGAGGTGGGAGACTAAGGAGACGGGAGCAAGAACTTCTGACCAGTGTCAACCAATAACAATTGTCGCATGAACCTCTTGTTACACTACATCTTGCATCAGGGCATCGCCGCATCTCAGGTGGCGTCGATCGGCTTCTGGCGACGACTTTGCTTGTTGCACGAGTGTTGTCGTCGATGGAGACAAGACGACCATGAGGTAGGCTCTTAGGGTCGCAACAAAGTACATGTTTTATCGCCGTTTACATTTCGAATGCATAAAGGAATTCAGCTCCCACCAAGCCCACTGAATAGTAGTATGGCTCCAAAGAATCATGCTCGACAATTGATCTTACGGATTGCCGCAAACCTGAAAATATCATGTTGGATAAGCACCATATTTACTACAGACGAAACATTTCCATCCAAGGTCTTGTCGTATTTCACATACTAGGAGACATGGTGTGTTAATGTGAACATGCAATGGAGACAAGTGACAGACAGTATTGTGGAGATTTGACATTTATTCCACAACATTAATGTATATTTGAATCTTACATATGCAAGTTACATATGCCGTATAATGCGTTCCTTTCCAAGCTGTGTTACCAGGTTGATAACCCCTCCTCTGGCATGATTTTCTTTTCACAGCTACTTTTTCTCTCCAGTGTTATGAATAACATTTGGAACGGCTCTTTCAACGCTCTCGGGCAAAATCTCCTGAAGCTTCTGAGGCACTATGGACTCGGAGCCACCGCCTAAGGCATGGGATTTCTTCGTCGACTGTCCACCATCGCCCTTTGTGGGATGAATCTAGCAAGTGTTAGAAAAAGAAAGGAAAGGAAAGAAAGGAAGGGGCAGAAGCTGACCTGGTCGGGAATGGCTTCCTGCACGTCCTTGGGAATCTTGTCCTGGACACTTTCAGGGACTTTGGAGCCGGAGCTAGACATGTTTGCGGTGCGGATTCTGAAAGATGTTTGAAATGCTGGGATTTTTGAAAGGTGATTGATGCGTGTGAGTGAAGTTGCTCGAAACATGGTGTGTGCAAGAACGGACCAGGCACAAACTGACGGCCAGGAGCCCATATATATACATCCCGATGGTCTTGCTGAAATGCGCCAAAGTCTGACCAAATTGAGGCGTACACAGCGTGAATGACGAGACGTTTCCCTGGACACACGTCATGATAATCGTTAGAAGCGGTCATCGATCACCGTTTCGCCGTTGGGCCATTTTTTTTTTTCTTATTCCTATTTTCTCTGGGTGAGCACCAGCGTCGCTAGACGTGGAATGCGTTGGATGGCGGCGTTGGTATTGCCCGTTGTAGTTTATAAGCTGTCACCATGACGAGTGCCAGTCCAGTATGTCAGCATGGCTGGCCATCAGCCACGCAAGCCATTAGAGTCTCACGAGTTCCGGCGAAGATTGCTGGTTTGCTACGATTTCAGAGTTGCCACCGAAGCGCTCATCTCTTTGGACTATGGAGACTCGTCGTCAGGGACAAGAACAATCACCGTCTCAAGCACGAGTTTCACTAAGACAAAAGCGGTGGCATTCCGAAACCTTTCTCATGGCGTCATGGGATTGCGTGACTTTTTGCATGACCGAGAGATGACATCAGCTTCAGCCAGTGAGTCGTTTGGCTTAAAGAGGTTGTCAAATATGGGGAATGCAAAAAGCTTTTCTGTGCAATGTAGTTTATTCGGTCTTCTCTTGTAGCAAAGAGCTCATTGGGGGAAAAAGAAAGGAAAGGAAAAAAAAAGGAACAGGAAAAAGAGGCCATGCATCTTCCTTTTTTTGCCTGAATTGACGCAACAAGCGCCGCATGAGATGTTGCAATTGTATGAACCTTGTGTTTCAGTTGTTCAATGGGAATACCAAAGAGAAAAAAGCCACCTTCCATCTTCAAACAGGGTCATTCTTCTTTTTTCCTCTTATTTTTTTTTTTCAAACACTATTGTATCAAGCTTGTTCAATGAATATCAAGACAGTAGTTGGTCTTTTTTTCATGCCATCGGGACAAGAGCATGGAAAACTCAAACCTCACCGCGGGGCCCAGACTGACGGAGACGGTCCAGTCAGCGAGTCAATCGACGTCATTTCTTCCCACCTGCAACCTGGCGGGAGCGCAGTTGGGTCGGATCCGTCAACAAAGAACCCAGACAACAATCGCCTCGCAAGCGCAGTCAGATCTCCCGTCTCGTATCATCGCAGCACGCATCGCGTATCATGGACCGCACGCAAACATAGAAACCATCATCACAGTCTCTTCTCTTTCTTCCCAGTCCCCCCGGCCTCCATCGCGATCGTCCGCCCAATGCTTCTGCCTCCTCGATGGACCATCCCCAAGGCTCCTGGGCTGCGCAGGCTCCCGACCCCGACACATCCAGCGAGCTCTACATAAGGGACCATCCTCATCGCTCCATTGCCATTGTATCCTCGTCGCATGCGCTCATCCTTCGCTACAGCTCCGCGGCCAGCGGCGACACCCCCCTCAATGGCTCCGCCACCTCTGTGCATTCTGTCAAGTCCCGCGGCGGCACCGACGGCCACACAGCAAAGTGCATGGTTGAGTTTTCCGCCATCTCCGCGCCGCTCTTGAAAGACTACCGACCCTTGACGCCTCGGCCTGTGTACGGGACTCTGGGCCTGATAGCTGCGAACGGCGAAGTCTTCCTCTCCGTCATCACCCGAGCCATTCGGGCGGCCACCGTCCGACCTGGCGAGACGGTCGAGAGGATCTCCGCCGTCGATTTCTACTGCTTGAGCAGCGCAGACTACGACGATGTTGTGCCTCTGGAGTCGACTGAGCCTGATGCGTCCGATGCCTTGTCGACCTTTAGCGCTCAGTCGGGATATGGGCAGAGTCTCGGCCGACGAGAGGTGACCATGGAGCACCCGTGCCATGAACTGCGGAAGCTTCTCAGCAACGGTTCGTTCTACTATAGCACCGATTTTGACTTGACCAACAGGCTACAGGACAGGTCAGTATCGTCGGACGAATCTGGCCATGAGGCCCATGCTCATGCCCTCTTTGCAGATCCATCAACTCCAACTCGTTCGACATTGACAACTTTGACGATACGTACCTGTGGAACTCCTTCATGATTCGACCGCTGGTCGAGTTCCGCTCTCGCCTTTTGCCGCCCGAAAGAGAAGCACTCGACTCGTCCCGCATCCTCACCTCGGCCACGCGGGGGTTCTGCAAAACCATGACCATACCCCAGAACGCATCCCCCGTCCGACAAGAAAGGAGCGGAAACGGGATGCCGTCGTATTTCAGTCTGATCTCCCGTCTCTCTTGCCGCCGTGCTGGAACTCGGTTTAATTCCCGCGGCATCGATGACGATGGCAACGTCGCCAACTTTGTAGAGACAGAAACCATATTCTACAGTCCAGCAGGCACCTTGTTCTCTTACGTGCAAGTCCGCGGCTCCGTGCCCGTCTTCTGGGAACAAGCAGCCGATCTGCTCCCAGGCCGGCAGAAGATTACCGTAACTCGGTCCAGAGAAGGGACGCAGCCCGCCTTCAATAAGCACATTGAGGACCTGGAGCAGATATACGGCGCCGTGCACATCATCAACCTCCTTAGCGACACGAAACCCGCTGAGGTGGAATTGAGCGACCTTTACCGTCATGCCATCCGTCGCTGTCCATACAGCCAATCTGGCGGCAGTTCTGCTGACCATGCCTTGCTCCAAGATACCCATTATGATTTCCACGCCGAGACGAAGGGTCCTGCTGGGTACGAGGCTGCCAAAGACATTCGACGATATATTGAGGGCTCCACCGATGGCTTCGCATACTTCCTGGCCGAAGAGACGGAGGAATCCACAGAGGCCGTGGTCGATACCCGGATGAAGCGGATGGTCGTTGTGCTGCAGCAGGATGGCGTCTTCCGCACCAACTGTCTGGACTGCCTGGACCGCACGAACCTCATCCAAACGCTCATTTCGCAAATGGCAGTCGAGGCCTTCCTCACTCACCGGGGCGACTACGCAACGTCTGACTTCTGGATGAGGCATTCTAGCCTGTGGGCGGATAACGGCGACTCTCTATCCAAGATCTACGCTGGCACCGGCGCGCTCAAGACATCCTTTACACGCCACGGCAAGATGTCGCTGGCGGGTGCCATGGCTGATATGCGAAAATCCGTACAGCGCATCTACCACAACAACTTCATCGACCCCTCCAGACAAGTCACCATTGACATGCTCCTGGGTAGACTAATCCAGCAGTCCCCTGTGCATCTCTTCGATCCCATCAGCGATTTCGTCTCCATGGAACTGGCCAGGCGCAGCGACGAGTACACGTCGTCGGAAACCATTACCATCTGGACCGGCACCTTTAACCTCAACGGTCGAACGGACGGCATCGGCCACGACCTATCGCCGTGGTTGTTTGGTGGCTCCACAGGCGATTCGGATCAGCCAGACATCTACGCCGTCGCCTTTCAAGAAATTGTCGAGCTGAGTCCGCAGCAAATCATGAACAGCGACCCCTCGCGGAAACACCTCTGGGAAGCAGCCGTGAAGCATGCACTCAATCAGCGGCAGGCAAGCCTAGACGGCGAGCGCTATGTCCTCCTGCGAAGCGGGCAGCTCGTCGGTGCCGCTCTGTGCATCTTTGTCAAGACGTCGCGGCTAAAGAAGATCAAAAACGTCGAGGGCAGCGTCAAGAAGACGGGTCTTTCCAACATGGCTGGGAACAAAGGCGCCGTGGCAATTCGCTTCGACTATGCAAACACGCCTATTTGCTTTGTGACGGCGCACTTGGCGGCGGGGTTTTCCAATTACGAGGAACGAAATAGGGATTATGCCACGATCCATCACGGCTTACGGTTTCAACGGAATAGAGGTATCGAGGATCACGGTAAGCAGCCCGGATATATGTATCTACATACACATTTATGTGTGTAGAGGCACACGCCCGCGGATGAAACAAAGCTGACACATTGAAATAGATGCCATTATATGGATGGGAGACTTTAATTACCGAATAGGCCTGGGTCTTGAAAAGGCCAAGGCCCTAGTCAACAAAAGAGACTTGGCATCGCTGTATGAAAATGACCAGCTCAACTTGCAAATGGTGGCGGGATTGGCGTTTCCGTTTTATTCGGAAGCTCGCATAGGGTTTATGCCGACGTACAAGTTTGACGTGGGAACCGACAACTATGATAGTTCGTAAGTCTTTTATTTTTTTTTTCTTGGAATTTTGTCCACGGTTGACTTTCATTTGTGGATATATTTACCTTGAAGATGTACGGGAATCTTCTTTTCTTTTTTTCTTTGGTTAAAACAGGGCAGACAAAAGACAGCTCATGCACTTATTCTCAGTCCATTGTATATTAACAAGCCGCAACTGCAGTGAAAAAGCTAGAATCCCGGCGTGGACAGACCGCATTCTCAGAAAAGGTTCGATTCTACGACAATTGTCTTACGACTCTGCACCTCTCCGGTTCTCGGACCATCGTCCAGTATATGCCACGTTTGAGTGCAGAGTAAACATTGTCAATGAGGAAACACGGGAGAAAATCAGCCGAGAGCTGTACCAACGACGCAAGGCAGACGTGGGCGATGCGACGGCTCATCTCGGCGAGGGCGAGGATTCTGATGACGGTGACCTGATAGGATATGACTCTGTCGAGCCTGGTCTGGCACCCGCGAGCTCTGACCGACAAAAATGGTGGCTTGACAACGGACTGCCTGCGAGGGCACAGATAACGGTGCCCAACGGGCGAGATGGCCTACCAATGGTGTTGAATCCGCATCGGCCATCCAACCCGTTTGGCCAGACGGATGAGCCCGACTGGGTGTCTGTGCCGAGGTCATCGCCTGGTATTTCGAGCCTGTCGAGCTCACCATTCGAGAAAGTATCGCTGCCCACGGCCACGGCGGCGCTTACGTCTTCTTCTACTTCTTCTTCTCGGCAGGGACTCGTTCAACAACACCACGTCCTTCCGAGAAAGCAGCTACCGCCGCCCTACGACCCATCAAGATTACCAGCCCAGGTCGGCAGACGAAAAGTAGTCGATCATGACGGCAACTACAACGACGGCGGAAAGGGCATGCATATCCTCGACAGTCGCTCGGATTCAACATCGTCTGTTCCACTCCCACTTCCACTGTCACTTCCACCACCTCCACCACCACCCCGACGCCAAACATCCCATTCACCCACCCCGCCTCCCTCGTCAGTTGCGTCATCCCTCCCTGGCGCCGCCCATCTCGACAGGGCACAAACGCTGCCGTCTCTCCCTGCGACGCCACGCTCCACGACAGGAGCGTCCAGTGCATCGCACGTATCGCAATTATCCCAGGAGCTCACCAGCAAGAGCAGCAGCAAGAATGGCAAATCGCCGCCGCCTCTCGTGCGCAAGAAGCCCGCACACCTTACCACTGGCGCGGTCTCCTCCTCGTCATCACCACTGCTGCTATCCAAGACGGGAACGGCATCGACGACAGGCTCAATAGGTGCTCCATCTTTTTCATCTTCAGGCAAGACGGGGACGGCATCGATGACAGGCCCATTGGCTGCTCCATCATCTTCATCTCCCTACAAGAAGGCGATTGGGGGGGTGGGCTCGTCACAGCAGCAATTACCAGGACAGCTGCTTTCCGGGGCACATGCGGGGCCGCACGCCCATGCAGGCATCACAAAGCAGAGACAGGGACAGGGTGCTGCACCAGTGGACTTGCTGGCGGATGGCGGTGAAGAGGGCGGCATGGGAGGGTGGGAGGCCCTGCAGCCCAGTTTGCGAGGATGACATTTTGATGGGACTGTAATGCATTGCATTTGCATTGCATGTTGGCGCGGCTGCTTGACGGCGCGATTGATAAGACGAGTCTTGCACGGAAACAGAGTTCACATTAGCGGCAACGTGTGCGTCTTATGACCGTGCCTGTAACGTCTTGGCAGAGATGGACACGCCCGGATTTTCACAGCGCGAGGAATGATCAAACACGCATGGCATAAGTCCTGTTTTGTGTATGTTTTTGTTTCAAGAGAGGCGCGGCGCGGGAATCGGTCTAACGCTAGAACCCGTTTGTGATGATGCATTACGGAGGAGTAGAGAGTATCATTCCAAGTAGGTTACAGTATAGAAGTAGAAATGTACAAGCTATGATAGTTTTTTAGCATTTCAAGTAGGTTACAGTATACAAGTAGAAACATGATTGTACATATGTATGTACATATGTATGTACAAGGTACATACATATCTACATACAATGTAAAATCTACGTCGTGGCGTCAAGTCACCTGCGTGGAACCATTTACTACCGCTCGTGAATGTGAACACAAACCCGACCCCAAGGCTGTGATCCACGAAACGGCACAAACTTTGTGCTCGACAAAGACAGGTACAAGTTATATGTGGAGTACTATGGGGCGCCGACTTTGTACCGTCCAGGGACCCTGCACTTTAGTGTTCACTTGATTTTCCCACTGCCTTTGCTTGTGAGGGCTCTTTTTCGCTGCTTGTGAGGGCTCTTTTTCGCTGCTTGTGAGGGCTTTTCGTCGCTGCTTCTGAGGCCTCTTTTTTCGCTGCTTCTGAGGCCTCTTTTTTCGCTGCTTCTGAGGGCTCTTTTTCGCTGCTTGTGAGGGCTCTTCTTCGTCGCTGCTTGTGAGGGCTCTTTTTCGCTGCTTCTGAGGGCCCTTTGTCGCTGCTTATAAGGGCTCTTTCTGCGCACAAACTTTGTGCGTAAAACACACACTAAGTTTGTGAGCTCTTTCTACTGAATACATTTACAAACACAAACTTTGCGCAAAATCCGTTTTTTATGGGGTATTTAAGCCTATTGCAGGCATTTACGCGGCCCTGGCTAGCGTAGTACATGAAAAACCTCACGAACGGGCTTTTACGGAGTTTTGGACATCAATCCATGACTTTATGTGGAGATTTACTAATAAAAAGAGTTTAGGGCGTCCCGCTATTGTGTCTGCTTCGTTGCACAAAGTTTGTGCGCTTTCGTGGATCACAGCCCAACAAACACCACGGCTGGGGTTTTGCCAGCAACGGTGCTTGCCGCGCGGCAGCCGTATGGTATGGTATTGGACAGTGTGCCCTGCGCGGGAGTTGTTCTGAAGAGGACCAGACATGAGGCAGACGGTGTGAGATGGTGAGAGACAAGTCAGCAACAGCCTTGGTCTTGATTCCCGTAGGAATGCGGATCCACAGGGTCTCCTGTCGTATTAGTTACATATGTATGTACAGTGATATGACAATTGTTTTCGTACGAAGGCAAGTATCGCGAATTTAGCCGATTAACGGCTAAATTAAAAAACACTCCTGTTTTTTTTTCTTCTTATAAGATCAGTACTTCCCTTTGTACGAAAAGTATTGTCATCCTACTGTACATAGTACTTACTAACACGATGACATGGGAGTTGTATCACGGCAGTTGCATGTGAGCTCCTGTGTGTCTTCTGCTGAGCTAGACGCCTCAGACGACTAACCCTAGCACGACTGGCTCCGGTGCTGGCTCTGGCTTGGAGCTCGGTTGCGTGGGAGGACGTCAGTCGGGATGATTCACCTTGACTGAGAGGCTACCCACGGATGATATTACACACATACAGTAAGTCTAGGTACTTCCGAACATTTTACCATACAATTTTGGAGGGAAAAGTTTCGGAATCACCTATAACCTTGAGTGCATTCCGGTGAAGATATGCAATTGCATAATTCAAGATCTTTGGGTAGGACAAATCAAACGTAGCACCACGTGGTCCAACGCCGTCAACACGTGACACGGGTTGTTCTTATAGAACCTTGGACCAGCTGCTGCTTGTTTTTCCTCCATGACAGTTTCGAGTCCCTTGGTGCGCCTACCACGTTGTTACATTTCTGCCGCGGCTGTGGCGACGACTTCCCTTCCTCTGATGGTTGATGCCCCTGCGGTTCCCGACCTGCTGATGCGATGGTGGCGGACCAAGAGCCGGTCATCACGGCAGCCGACGATGCAAACCTCAAATGTCAAATAGGGGGAATTTCTGCTCGGCCATCTAGGACAGGCCTGATCTCTAGGGCTGCCTGCTATTGGCTCGCTGATGCCAAGCGGCAATGCATCGCAGCTAAGGATCGGCCCTCTTCACTTGCCCGTCTTCAAACGATGTGCTTTGTTGCACGCAGCGCATAGGTGGAGTCAGGTCAATGCGCGGATTATAGTAATGCCGCGCTAGGCGAGGGCTGGTGTAATGCGCACTATCCACTATTTATTTTCCTTTATATATAATTTACTAGTAATTTAAAATAAAGTTTAAATTATTAAGAATTTAATAATATTATTATATATTTCTATAAAAGTTATAAGCCTAGGAGGAAGTTAAAGAGACTCCCTATAACTTATACTATATGCCTATATTATTAAATATATATATTTAAAGCTTTTTTTATCTTTTTTATTAATCCCTTTTTCTTATTCTATAAAATAGATTTCTCTAAGGGTTTTATAGTAAAGTCTTTAGTAACTATTATAAAGCTTTTATCCTTTAAGCATTAAAATAACTAAATAGAAGCTTTATAGTAAGTAGTAAATAAATAATATATTTAGTATTTAATTAATTCTAAGCTCTTAAAAAAGGACTCTAACCTTCTAATTATACTAAAGAGAGTAACCTTAAAAGAGCACTTTAAATATATAGTAAAATATACTATAGTAAGGTATAAAGCTATAATATAAAATACTATTATATATTTTACTTTTAAGTATAAGTATAAATATAAAGAGTATAAAGCTTTTATAAATTATAAATAAGCTTTATATACTTAAATTTTAAATATAGTAAAGCTAAATGCTTACTCTTTAGTAATTAAAGCTATAAAAGTAAAGACTAATAAAGAGATACTCTCTTTATAAAAGCTTATAAAGCACTTAAAGAAAAGATTCTTATTAAAAAAGATAATTACCTAAGCAAAGGTCTTAATGCTTTATAATACTTTACTTTAAAAGGCTAAGTATACTAATACTTAGCTAAAAAAATAAATTACTAATTAGAATATACTCTATAAATAAGCTAAGCACTATAAAATTAATAAAATCTAAGGCCTAAATATAATCTATAACTTTATTTAGGCTATTAGTATACACTTTAAGCCTATTTAGGTAAGAGCTAAGCTTATTAAACTTATAGAATACCTTAATACTTTTCTAAAGAAATTTATACTTATAAGTATTACTAATAAATTTATAAAATACTATAAGGCTATAAAGACCTTTAAAGTATTAAGCAAAAGGGAAGTTTATACTATACTTAATATACACTTTAATAAGGAAAAAAAAAGCTAGGGCTTAAGCAAAGAAAAAAGCTATATTATTAACTATTTATATAGAAAAAAGGACCTTTATTATTAGAAGCTATAAGAGTGTAAAAGGCTTTATTAGGCTATAATAGAAAATAAAACTAACCTTTATTTTTCCTTATAAAAAAAAGCAGTAAAAGCTATTAAGAAACGCTATAAAAGTATTTAATAAACTAAGCTATATATAACTATTAATAAATATAAATAGAAGGATATAGCTATAAAAGCTTTTAATAATAACTTCCCTAAAGGTATTTTAGCTACTATTTTTAATCTAAACCTTATAAGTATAAAGAAGCTACTAAAGGGAATCTTTATAACTCTTAAATTTAAGAAGTATATACTCTTAAAAAGCACTCTCTTTAATAACTATAGTGTAATATATATAGTTAATAATATTAGTTTTCTTAAGCTTAGTATATTTAAAGCTACTAAAAATAACTATTTTAAAGTAAGTATAACTACTTTCTAAATTATTAGAAGAGGTATATATATACTTAAGAAGATTTTAAATAATATAAATAATACTTAAACTAAGGACCTTATATTATAGAATATAGTAGTTATAGAAGGGTTTTATATAAATATTATATTAAAGAGCTAACTCCTTAAAAAGGGCGTTTAGTATTATAGCGCTAATAGCTCTTTATACTTTAGAACTATAAAATAAAGTATAGTGCTTACTAAATTAGTTAGAAAGTATAATATTATTTTTCTTAAATATAAGCCTCTTTATAACTACCTAAAAATCCCTCTAAAGGTAACTCTATACTTACTATTAATATTATTTATAATAATTAAATTAATAAATATATATAAATAAAGCTTATAGCACTAGCATTCTAATAAAAGCCTAAGCTTACTATAAACTAATAAAGAAGTCCTTTAGTATTTATATTCTAGGCACTTTAGTAAAGATATACTTACTAAGCTTATAATATATATAAAAGGGGTGTAAATCTAAGGAATAAAGCATAAAGAGTGCAAAGCCTATGCGCTTATATATACTAAATAAGTAATCTTAAGAAGGCTATTAAAAAGAAAGTCTTTAAAACCCTTCTAAAGGGTTTATTAGGATTTTTAAAACTATTTAGAGAGCTTTAATAGTATAAAATAGCTATTTATCTTTAAGGATAAGTATAGTAGAATAATATAAATATATATACTACCTAATAAGACCCTTAAAACTATTTTTAATATATTAGTTTACTTTAAATAGTAAGTAGTATACTAATTTAGCCTCTTAATTATATAATATTAGTAAAATAATAAAAAAGCTATTATATTAGAGAAGGGCCTTATAGCATTCTAAGCTTAAGTGCGCTCTAAAGGTATAGAATTAAAAAGCCCTCCCCTATATACTTATAAGCTAAATAAAGCTATAAAGAGAGTAAACTAAATAATTACTATTAAGTTTATTATAATACTTATAGGCATAGGGCTCTTAGTAAATTTATAGTTAGAAAGTATATAAGCTACTACCTATATTTATAAAATAAGTTTAATATAGTAGCTTAAGTAGAAAATACCTATTAAAGTCCTTAAAAGCTAGTTTTATAATAATACTTATTTACTAATAAAAGAGCCTATAGTAAACCTAAAGCTAGATTAAAGCAGTTTATATATATATAGCTACTATATATATTCTATAACTAGGGACTATAAGGCTAACTATAATTAATAATACTATAAAATAAGCCCTAGGGGATATATTAAATATTTAGTAGGCTATATAGCTTTAATATATATTAGATTTAGATTCCTTTACTAAGGAAGGTAATAATAATAAGGAATGTAATATTTAATAAGAAAATATTCTATAATATAAGAAAAGAAAGTATAAATATATAGTTAGTTAGTAAGCTTAAAGCTTAATTCTAAGCTCTTTAAATAAATATAGAATTAGATAAAAAAGTTAATCTCTTTATATTACTAATTAGGAGACTACTATAAATAGTAATAATACTACTAAAGACTTTAAAGTTAGGGGTAGAAATGCCTTTAGTTATAAAAGAAAAGAATATATAAGAATTAGTATATTTTTTAGTATAGTATTAAGGACTTTAAACTCCCTAGGTAACTCCTAAGGTTAAGGAAGGAGCTATATAAGGCTTTTACTATAGAGAAGCTCTTCTAAGCTTTAGTTATAAAAGCTATAAAAGCCTTAATAAAAGCTAAAAAGGCTTAGTTAGTCCTAATGTTCTAGAATAAAATATATAGAATTAAGGCAATAAAAATACACCTACTATAGAAGGCAAAATAATAAATTAAATAATTAAAAAACCTAATGCTTTAATTTAATTAGTAAAGTAGTCCTTATATTAAGAAAATGCTTTATAAGGCTTTAATAAATTAGCTACTTGCTTAAATAACTTACTAAAGGCACTAAACTCTATAAATAAGTAGAAACCTTTAAATAGTAAAAGCTCTTAATTAATAGTGCTACTATATAGAAATGCTTATATTTAAAAGAGAGAAAGCAAGGGATAAGTTTAAAATTAGAATATTTTAAGAAAGAAATAGCCTAATTATTACCTTATTAATTACTTATAGAATTTAATATTACTTTTAAGGCCTAATTAGCTAAAAGAAGAGAACTATAACTTCTAAAGTATAAAGACTATATTTACTATAATAAATACTTATTATAACTATTAAAATAAAGTATATTTAAGTAATAAGGTAAAGAATAATACTATCTATTAATCTAATTTAATAAAGCCTTCTAGGAACTATAAGGAAGCTATTAATTATATTATAAGGGATTAATAAATTAAAGTAATAAAAAAAGAGATTATAAAGCTTAAAGAAAGAGATATATAAAAGTAAATAAAGTAAATAGTAGTAAAATTATAACCTTTACTATTAAAGTAAGTATTTAACTATAAATTTAATAAGAAAGGCATACTAAAGAGGTATAAAGCCTAAATTTATATAAAAGGAGACCTTTAAGAGAAGTTAATAATTAAATAAACCTATATAATAACGCTTATAGTGTATATATTTAGAATCTTTATTATGCTTACTATAAGGTTTAATCTTAAAATAAAATAATTTAATGTAAAAAATATATTCTTATATATAGCTTAAGGCGTAAATAAAACACTAGTAATATATAAGCTATTAGAAGGTTATAAAGTGCTAAATAAATATATAGAATTACTTAAGGCACTATATAGCCTAAGAGACTTACCTTAGCTATAGTTTAAAGAGCTAAGCAGTTATCTAAAAGAACTTAGGCTTATCCTAAGCCTAAAGAAGCCTTATTTATTCTATTTAGAAGCACATAATATATTCCTTATATTCTTTATAAATAATATTATTATAGCTTTTTATAAGGATTAATTAGAAAAGGTAGATAAAGTAATTATAGAACTAAAGAGTGTATATAAGCTAAATAATAAAGGTAAGGCATACTTCTTTCTAGGTATTTAAGTAATCTATAATAGAGAAAATTATAGGATTTATCTAAGCTATAAAGTATATATAAATAAAATTAGTAAAAAGTTTAATTAAGTAGAGAAAGGCAGCTTTCTTACTATACTAATCCCTATTACTAAGTATTAAAAGCATAAAGAGTAAGCTAAGAAGGTATTTATAAAGGTATATTAAGAAAAAATAGGGTTAATTCTATATATAGCTATTATAATTAGGCCTAATATTATATTCACTATAGCTAAGCTCTTATAATACTTTATAAACTCTACTTTAAAGTATATAAAAATAGTAAACTAAGTAATTAAATATTTAGTCCTAATAAAACACCTTACTCTAAGCTTTAGGGGTATAGGAGAAATATATATAATATAAATTACTAGTAATACCTCTTTTATAGATAATATAATTATATAAAGGTCTTTATAGAAATACCTTATAACCCTCTTTAGTAGTTTAATTATATAAAAAGCAATGCACTAATTCACTATAATAAGCTCTATTACTAAGGTAAAGCTACTTACTTTATAGTAAACTACTAAAGAGACTATAGAGCTATAGTAGCTTTTTAAAGATATTAGGTTTAATGCTTATAAGAATTAAGTTATAAGCTATAATAACTAATAAATAATTTACTTTATTCTTAATAAGAGTAAATATCTTAGTATATATTTACACTATATTAATATTTATAATATATAGCTAAAGTAGGAATATAAGTATAAAAGCTTTAAAATAAATTATTTACTAATAGTAAAAATACTAGCTAATAGGTTTATAAAGGCCCTTACTTAGTAGTAATTTAAATACTTTAGAGAAATGCTTAAATTAATAAATATATATACACTACCTATACTTATAAAGAGCTAAAAAGTGCTAAGGTTAATTATAATATATATACTATTTAAAATAATAATTATTAGTATAGTTATAAATATAATAAATATATAAAAAGGAGGGCATTAAGTATATTACCTTAAATAATTATATAAAAGCCCTCCCCTTATACTATAAAAGCGCTATAAAGGTAAATAAAATATTAAAAAATAGAATAATAATACTCTAAATACTAAATACTATATTATATAATATTTAAATATATTTTTTAATAACTTTCTTTAACTTAGCTACTAAAGTAGTAATATAAGCTTCTCTTTTTATTACTATAGTGCCCTAAGTAGTAAAAGTAGCCTTAATATAAAGTATAACCTCTTTATATACTAATTCTAACTTAGTAAGGAGTTTAATCTATAGTTTTAATGCCTAATAGTACTAATTATATATTTAGGGGGTATTAAGTATTAGTATAATAAAAAAGAGCTATAAATTAAATTAAAAAAGGCTTACCTTAAAGTTATAGTTTTATGCTATTAGTATTTACTTAATAATAAAGACTAATATAGTATATAAATTATTATAATAATAATTACCTAACTTATATAAAAAGTATCTTAAAAAGTAGCTAGTATTACTCTTATAGTATCTCTTACTATTGCCCTTACCTATAATAGTAGCTTTAATATATCCTAAGTAAGAAATATACCTTTATATACTATAAATATTTAAAGTCTAAAGCTTTTAAATTATTAATATATTTAATTAATTAAAAGAATGCTTATAAAGATATATATAGTTTATACCTATTAAGTTAGGCTTTTTAAAGCTTTACTTTTACTTTACTTACTTATCTCTTTAAGTAAAAGCTTCTTACTTATTAATAATTACTATAGAGTTATTAATAGCTTAAGGGGGGGAAGGGAGAAGAAAGAGAATTATTAGTATTATAACCCTTATTAAAATTAAAATAAATTTTAAGAGATTTATTTTATAAAACCTTAGGCTTAAGGCTAAAAGGGAGCTTTTACTAGGAGTTCTTTTAAATAACTCTTCTAAATTTTAAAGGTATTATAAATTAGTAGTATTAATAGTATTTAAAAAATAAGGTTAGTTATATAAAAATTTACTTATAAAGAAGGAAGAAAAAAAAAGGAATTTAAAGTTAGCTATAAGGAATTAAATATCTTAAGCTTTATAGTAAGTTATATAAACTTACTTTACTTTTAACCTTACTTTCTTTTTTATACTATAAATTAGTAATTAAAGCCTTTATTACTAGCTTTAAATACTTTAATTAAGGGGTGTGTTATATATAATGCATAGGTAGAGTTAGGTTAATATATAGATTATAATAATGCTACGCTAGGCAAGGGCTAGTGTAATGCGCACTATCCACTATTTATTTTCCTTTGTATATAATTTACTAGTAATCTAGAATAGAGTTTAGATCATCGAGAATCCAACAATATTATCGCGCATTCCTGCAAGATGCTTGCCAAGACTTGCCAAGCTTTGTTTCGGCCAAGGCCTGTGTGCAGTTCCCAGTTGGACCTCGTTTCTACATTCAGTAGGATGTATGTATGTATCTATCTACTTGCACCTCAACTCGCACGGAGACGAGGTTCGATACGACATGTTTTTGCATCAGCAGCGTCAAACAAGACGGCCTAATTTCGAACATGATCGATTTGTTCTCAGTCATCCAGACCTACAGCCAAGGAACATGATGATCAAAACCGTGAGATAGACATTGTCGGATTCGTCGACTGGCAGTTTACAAGCGCCGTTCCTCGCCAGCTTTCGCTTTCCCGGCGACCGGAATCAAGCTTTCTCAAATAAATGTTGCCAAGGGAAAATATGCAGACGAGCTCCTCCTCGCAGCGGAAGCTAAGCAGTTTGGGGATCCAACGCTGGTTTTAGATGCTCGACAAATAGCAGAACGGAACACACGGTACGCAGAATACCTCGGAAGTCGGGCACGACGTGTACATTCATCGTGGATGTAGGCGCCGGATTTGAATTCACATTAGTTGGTTTAAATGTATATGCTAGATGTGAGACGGTAGGTTGAAACGGGCACGTGGCGCTAGAGCGTAGGGCCAGCACACGCACATGTACATGCAGTGCTTTTTGATGCCGATCGTGGGCACGGTACATGCAGGCGTGTGAGGCAGCGAACGAGTGGCGGGAGGAAGTGGTCTCGAATCTCTTCGTCTAGATGGATGGCACGCAGCCATCACAGCGTGGTACGCAGCTTGTTTGATGCAGACGGGTGCAGATGCAGCCAGGAAAAAAGGAAAAAAGGAACACAGAATGGCATGACATGATCTGGCCACCTGCCGGTCTGGAGATGATGGCAAACCACTTTCGACCACTTTCGACCACTTTTGTCGACTTTTGTCACGGCCACGAGTCCAGCCCAGTCCAGCCCCGCCCACCCCTCGGAACTTGATGCTCTGGGTTCCACTCATTTCCGACCAACCAGCGCCCACCCCAGCCACATGCCACATTCTCGCAAACGGTCTGTCGTCTGGTCTGTCGAGGAACGGACACAAAATGGAACAGACGGAACAGACGTAGAACAGAGACAGACAGAACAGACGGTTTATAAGTCAGAATCACGCCCAGTTTTGCTCACGACGTCTCATCGCATGCGTCTCACATACCAACCACCGCTGCCAACCCAACCAAGTCACCACTCCAAAGTCGGAACCCTGTTTCTGGAACGGAAAGCACCGTCTACACTCAGCCGGCTCCTGGTTTCGAAAACGCAACGCTTCAATTTAATTCATACTTTGTGAACTCTTACTTGTTTGGTCTACTCACTCACAGCGCTTTACTTCTTTTCTTATTCTTATCACTATAATTGCTCTGATTCTTCTTTGTCCGCTCAGTCCCCCTCTCCGCCACGACTGGGGACGTCTTCTTCTTCATCATACCAACCACGATACCCCACAAGTTTCGTTGTCGTGGGTAACAAAAATACCCAGCATCCCACTGTAATACAATTTGGTCATCTCGAGACTCGACAAAGCGAGCCCCCTCCCCTTCCCCCCATATCAATTTGACGGCATCTATCTGGTCGCTCGTCTACCGCGGCGCCGCCCCTAGCCCCCTTGCCCGCTTCCTTCTTCCTCATCTGACCCGACGGGGGCGACAAAATTGATACCATCATCATCCCACTTACTCGAGTCCTCAAACGACCGAGTTTCGCCCGTATCCACACCGCTATTCCGCAGGCCTCAAAACATCGCTCGCAGACAAGTAACTGTGCGAGCGTCTGGCAGAATTCTCGCACTGAAGAAAAGAAAGGGCAAAAAAAGGAAGAAGAAAAAAAAAGGAAGAAGAAGAAGAAGAAGGAAAAAAGAAGGAAAATTCCTGCTTCTTTTTTTTCCCTGACCTGGCTGTCAGAAAAAAGACCAAGGAGTGCTCTCCCGGTTGACCAGGACCCCGGATGCTTTTTTTCCAACTCCACCAAGAGCAAGCACACTGAACTCAATAATCCGCTCGGGAGAAAAGGCCTGTCGGTAAAAGAAAAAAAAAAGATTTTTTAAAAAAAAAGTTCAAAATCTCTGTACTAGCTCCTGTCAACGATCAAGATAACATTTTTCAGAGAACCCGCCCCCGGTTAGACTAGCCGCCGCTGTTTATGTTAATATAAACGTAATAGCACCCTCAACCCGGGTCCTCCCAAGCACCCTCCTGATCAGGCTTGGATCAATTTATCGCTGGGAACCCTTGCAGGCTGTAGGGCGACGAGACTTGTAAAGCCATTAGTTCTTTCTTTCTTTTTTTTTTTTCATCATTCTATTTCGTCATTGATTTTTGTGTGTATTTACTTTGTGTGTTTTTTTATTCCTTTTGGTTGCCGATGCCGAATTAATGCAAACCTCTTGTCGATAATCGTCCAAGACCGCACCAATCACCACCACCACCTGCGAGTTGTCCGTCCATAAGGGGAGGGGGAAAAGAGGGAAAGGCAAAAAAAGAAAAGAAGAGAAGAGAAAAGAAAGAGAAAGAGAAAAAAAAATGGCAACACCAAGAACCATATCTGCGTCGACGCAAAACCGCATCATGATCTGGCGGTCAGAAGTGGCCTCGGCCGTCGACGACGCAGCTTCTTCCTCCACAGCCAGCTACACAGGCCACGCGTCCTCACTCTCCGACGCCCACTCCTCGGCCGGATACTCCTCATCCCAGGCCCGAAGCCGCGGTGCCATGATGGCTCGCGGGCGCCGCTTCTGGAACCGCCTCGCCCGGCGTCTCTCGCGAGGCCGATTCGGAGGCCTCGACGAGGACCTCTTGCTGCACGAACCGGCCGCGCGGACCGCCATGTATCGTGCGCCGCCGCCGCCTCCTCCGCCTCCGCCCGTCGATGCGCGAGGCGTCATGGCCAGGAACCAGCATGGTCTGCACCGAGAGATGGGCATGGATCTGAATCTGGATCTTGATCTTGATTTGGCGGACGAGAGGAGCAGCGACGCCAGTCCCCAGAATGGACGACGCAGAGGCTTGAAAGAGAAGCAGGAGCGCTTGGAACGAGCGGCCCGGTTGTTGGACCAACATTACCAGGGATGAGCCCCCCAGACCAGCACCAAAAGGCCCGACGACGTCCGTCCAAATGACCAGACGGTTCTACATTTCCGTCAGCTCAACCCCCCTCACAATCATCACCATGACCATTACCGGAGCCAAAAAAAAAAGAAGAAGAAGAAGAAGAAAGAAAAAAACACCCTCGAGAATCTTGGTATACGCAGCTCCTTTGGTAGAACAGACCAAACTTGAACGACAATACCCATGATGCATACATATATAATGCATCACCTTTTTATTCATCTTCATCTTTTTTTTTCTTTTTTTCTTTTTTTCTTTTTTTCTTCATCATCATCTTTTTGTTATCATCTTTTCATCTTTGACAAGCCCCATTTAGCAATGCACATGTAAGCGTTGTTTTTCTCTCCCCATCATCATTCAATGGAGCGTTCTAGGGTGGGCATGGAGTCTGGCTGAGGGGCAGTTCTATCTACATGCATATGTATATGCATAATGTGTGTTTTGTACACGATGCGTCGTGGTTTTGCATAGTCTGCATGCTACATATGTACATACATATTTATCTATCCACATACATACATATGTACGTAACCCTATGTACATACCTACCCATGTACATACATGTGGATTCATACATGTATGTTCCCGTGCACATGCAATATACCGTTCCACGCGGTAATATGCCCTACCTCGCTGGTCCTGCCATGCCATGATATGGACATGAAATATGATGGCACAGAATAGGACAGGGCGTGAAAACCACCCAGGTTCGATGTGCTTCCAGTCGGCTTGCAGTCGGCTTCCAGTCGTGCATACATGTGTGTATATATACCTGCGTACATATGTATGAAGATACTACATACATGCTTATGTATGCAGACGTTTTAGGAAATAAATATGTGTATATGTGTATTTATATTTATGTTTATATATATACATATGTGCGTGTGCGTGTGCGTATATGTTTGCGTCTGCGTATACACCACCATCACCACCATCACGCTTCCCCCCAACTCACACAAACCCAGACAACCTACGCAACCGCCAGCAATCCATCCACGTCCCCCCTACACACCCAGCACTCCATCCCGTTTCCACAGAGCGACACGCAAGACATCAAGAGCGAAACCCGGTGACCAAGCACCCAGCCGCCCCCATCACAACCACCTCCCCCCCTCACAGATCACGAGCCAAACGAACCCAAAAACACACGAAAAACACAAGGAAACGTTGTGATATTTAGTTATTATATTGTAGAGGGGGATTGGGGGAAGTGCGTAGGAACGGGCCACACAGGATGCAAGGAAACTAGGCAGGACCGAGGCGTGAACACCACACGACGGGAGTGATCAAACGAGAGGAAAAGACGGACAGAGACACAGGACGAAAAAGGGCTTTGGATGGTGCCGATTCAGTGAGAAACCGGGCGTCTCAAATAAAATATGAGAAACCATCATGTGAAAAAATGTGTGTAGGGATAATAAAAAGAGAAAAAAAAAACAGAAACAGAAACAAAAAATGAAACACAACACCTAGGCAGAACCATTTCTCGGCGGGGAGGGATTCCATCTGCGACGAAAGCTGTCTTGACAAAGCTATCTTGACAAAACTGTCCCCATAAAGCCATTTTGACGGAACTGTCTCGAAAAGCTATCTCGACAAAGCTGTCTTGACAAAGCTATCTTGACGGAACTGTCTCGAAAAGCTGTCTCGACAAAGCTGTCTTGACAAAGCTATCTTGACGAACATGCCCCGGTAAAACCATCTCGACAAAGCCTCTCGCCAAAGCCGTCCCAACAAAGCTGTCTTGACAAAGTTGTCTCGACAAAGCCTCTCGAGAAAGCTATCCAGGGAAAGGGCAGATATTGAAAAGCACCCAACCGTCTTTCTCCTTTCCCTTCCTCCCCTTTTTCTTGTGCGACCAACGGAGGACAGAGGGCATCTTATAAAACACCCAGGCCCTTTGGCCCAAATGCAGGGTATGATAGAACAAAAAGACGCACGCAACCAACTCGTGTGACATAACAGTTTCCATTCTCCCTAGTCGATTAAGAGGACCACCCATGACCCCCTCCTCTCCGTTTGCCGATACGATAATAGAAAAAAAAAAGTCAAAAGACAACCAAAAAAAATTGTATAAACAGTCAAAACCAATGCATCTGCGCACCGGCGCAATATCACCAGCCTGCCATGCCCTCTAAAAACAACGATCCCGCTGCTCGTGCGCATAGAATATGAACAACTTTCGTACACGCGCAAGGAGCAAGTCGACCCAAGCATCGCCTTTCGGCACCATTTTGGCCGAGATGCTCATGATATCGGAGGATGAAGCAAGATAAAGTCTAGTTGGCGGGCTCAGCGGCGGGCTCATCGGCCTTGTCTTCCTCAACAGGCTTCTCGGTAGAAGCTGCGGCGCCATCGTCCTCCTCCTTCTTGGTAACATCACTGGCACCGGCATTCTCGGCCTCCGCGTTGTCGGATGAGGTCCACAACGTCAGGTTGTCGCGAAGCAACTGCATGATAAGAGTGCTGTCGCGGTAAGATTCCTCGGAGAGCGAGTCAAGCTCGGCAATGGCATCGTCAAAGGCCTGCTTGGCGAGGTGGCAAGCACGGTCGGGTGAGTTCAAAATCTCGTAGTAAAAGACGGAGAAGTTGAGAGCAAGACCCAGACGGATGGGGTGGGTAGGGGTAAGGTCAGTTTGAGCAACATCCGTGGCATTCTGACAAGACACATTGCATTAGCCTTGCAACCAATAGAAATTATGGGCTAGGGAAACTTGTGTGAACCATTACAAGTTTTCGCCCGACGCCTAAAGGCAAGCTTGTCGAGCACGTTGCTTTTTTTTCTGGTGTGACAGCATACTAACCTTGTAAGCCTCGTGGGCAGCGGTAGCGGCGCCCTTGCGCTTCTCGCCAGATGCGAACTCGGCGAGATATCGGTGGTAATCACCCTTCCTATAAAGCTTGTTAGACGTCTTTTCATCTTGCATGCAAGCTCGAGCCCCGGAATAAAAAAAAAACTTTGCTCCTTGAGGCGGATCAATTTCATAAACGCACATCTTGTGGTAAAAGACCTTGGACTCGCCCGAGGCAGCATTGGGAATCAGAGACTCGTCCAGAACGTTCAGCACATCCTCGCAAACCTTCTCCAACTCGAGCTCGATCTTGGATCGGTATTCCTTGATGGTCGAGACGTGCTTGTCTGAACCCTTCGACTCCTCCTTCTGTTCAATGGAGGAGATGATTCTCCAGGAGGCACGGCGAGTACCAACAACATTCTTGTAGGCAACACTGAGCAAGTTACGCTCATCAACGGTGAGCTCACCACCGAGTTTGGCAACTTCCTTCATATAGGTAACCATTTCATCGTACCGCTCAGCCTGCTCACAGAGGCGGGCGAGGAAAGTTTTGCTACAGGATACGAGGAAATGTTAGTCATTTTTCGTTGTATTTTTCACTTCTGTTCTTTTTTTTTTCGTTTTCTTTTTTTGATTTGTTTTGAAGAAAAAGAGCAAAATTGACGTTTCGGTTCTGGATTTGAAAGAGGTTGGAAGAGTTCAAAGTCTAGGTCGGGATCGACGAACCTTTCACGCTGCAGAAGTGATCATTAGCAACTGACGTCTATATGAGCTTTTGTGAAGAGATAGAAAGAAAGAAGAGAAACAAGAGAGTGAGTGGCAACGGCGAAATGAGGGTGCACAGGACATGTCACGAGCATAGAGTGACAAAATATGCAGCAACTTCCATATTTCTGTCGTCTTCAACCACGAGGAGAATCGAAACCCATAGACGCAGCCAGAGACCTACGCAGCCACCATGACCAAGACGTTGAGGGCGACGGGCGACATCATCGGCAACGGACGTGGGTGTTGGTAAGGAGATGTGAAGGAGGGAGGGGGTGGTCGTGGCGGATGAGAGAGAGAGGGAGGGAAGGAAGGAAAATCATACCTCGGTGGCCATTTTGTGGATAGAGAAATGAGGCGAAGAAGGAAAAGTATCGGGATAGTTGAGGTGAGGTGTCAGAAGAGATGATTTGGAAGACGAGTTGAGAAAAAACGAGTCTGGGGGCTCTGCAGATAAGGCGTTGACGAGACGAGATGAGGGGGTGGGTGTTTATATTTTGATTGTGGATGCACGAGGATTTGCTTCGGTTTTGGCTGCTGGGCTGGTGCTGGGCTGGTGCTGGGCTGCCGGCGCTGTTTGGGGCTGTCTGGCTGTTTAGGGGGGGAAGGGGACCCTTTTGAGGCGGAGCTGCGTGCCAAGCCGGTCGAGTCTAGAAGGGGCACCCAGCATCAAGTCGAGAGTCAAGCGCATCGCCGCCGTGACTGACTGATGGTCCAGTGTGCAGTGTCCAGTGTCAGAAGCAGAGCAGCCTGGTGGCTCAAGAGTCGACCGTCAACCGCCCGCGGCACAACGAAAGTCATGGCTGGCGGGGGAGCGCCTGTGGCTCAGGGCGCTCCATCTGTGGCGTTGACGAACCAGAGGAAATCACACATGACTCTTTCGACTCTTTTGACTTTTGACTCTTTTGTCTCGTTTTTCTCGTTTGACTTGGTCGTCACTTTTGTCGCAGGCTGAAGCTGGACAAGATGAGGGGGGAAAAATCATAAACGCCTACGGGCCGCATTTCTATGCAATGTCATTCAAGATATGCGATACAATTGGAAAACGCTCAATTGGCCGTGATCTTTATCATCGTCATCGTCATCATCATCATCATCATCATATTTTCCCCTCTTCTTTGCTCTCTGGTCGTCTTTCTGTGAGTTTCCATCATGAAAGTCAACAGCCAATCAGCGGCCATGAAATCGGCGGAGGATGGGAAAATTCAGTAGTGCATATGAGCAATCGATGTGTAGTGGGACTGTACAATGTACCTTACCTCCCCTCCCAGTCCCTTCCTGCCAGGCACCGAGATTCAGGCACCTCAGGCAACGAAGTAGATTGGGCCAGATTGTCAGATTGCCAGATTGCCACGTAAAACACGGCTGCGATTTCAAATGCTAGGGAAATGCTGGGGCTGAGACTGAGACTGGACGGTTCCGTCTACCCTGGGTTGGCCGGACTGGGTAGGCGGGGGGGTTTTGTGGACGGGCGCCAACGGGTTGGGCCACCGGTGGAGCCGCGTGGATGTCAAGGTTGGCTGAGTGGTGAATGGGACATAATAATGGGACATTGGCAGGGAAGAAATGTCTTGGGCGAACAATGATGAATGATGGACAACGTGGTGGCAAGGCACCCTCCGCGTATCTGAGTCTCTGCTTCCTTCCACGTTGCCCAGAGAAGGAACAAGACGGTCATCAGGAAGCTGCGACCCAGAGCATATGTACTTCCCGGTGCAACTTGTCGGATCGTGACCAGTCCCGACGCGGCACGTGCAGATGTTGCACGTGTGGGGGGACGCGTCCCTGCCGTGTTTGGGGCTACTCGAGTAGAGGCCTGAGAGGTCTGAGGGCCTTGACATTGATTCTCTGCGGCAAGATCTGCTACAAGATGGCAATATATGGTAACATGTGGAAGCACGCGTCCCGCCTCGGTCACCTCTTCGCATTTCATTCATACTTACTTACGCGCACGCCTCTCGCGGCCTGTTCTCGCGATCCTCTGCCTGCTTGCTTCGACCTGCAACTTTTTGTGCAACATGCATGCAAGATGCAGCCAACACGTCAACCAACTGCTGAGCCTTGGACAACTAACTGCCCACGCACCAGACCGGCTGGCTTGTTCGCCTTTTCGGCCACAAAGACTCGTAATTCGCGCATATTCTTCCCTTCCCATCCAATCGACAACAACTTGGCCGCCCATCGTGTGTCTCTTTCACTCATCCGCGCTGGCCTCCAAAAACTAGCGCCGTACCATCCATCACCCCGCACCCGAGGGAGTCGTGGCCAGTCAGTTCCTGATCTTTCTCTCGTTCCTACATGTGTTCCTCATCCCTCACAACCAAAGACTCCGTTTCTTCTGTGTCCCTCATTTCACCAAGATGATTACGTCGGTAGTGTCTGCCTGCCATGGCCATTCTTGGTCATCCCCCTCCCCTCTTTCTCCTGTGTGGCTTAGAAGACTGCTCCTACACTTTCTGTCTACTTAGCTAAAGACACCTCATTTCGTGTTTTCGCCGTTTGATACCCGCACAGCGAAATTAAGCGGGACTAGTACTACCAGGTGTTTGTAGCCTTGACACACACACACATGCACGCGCACACACAAAGGACAAAAATGAGGCCCTTATTTCACAAGCAAATCCTGACTTTGGTTAATATCTTGTCTTGTCTTGTCCCTGTCCCCTTGCCCTGACCTGACGGGATGTGGCGGAGCGTATTGGGTCGAAGAAACGTGGTTGGATCTCATTAGACCCCTCCCTACACAATATGTACCCCGGCCACAGACGTCCCGTGACATCTTCATCTGAGCTTGCCGAGATGGCCAAGAGATTTGGTGGGTGCTGCCGCCAGACCATTTTTCCAATCTACGTTCCGATAAGTGGTGCTGTTTTCTAGTAGGCAATTTCTTTTCGAATTTGTGTAGGGTATCTGCGCTTGTCCAGGAATGATGAAAAATGTAAACTCAAGAAAAAAAAATCAAAGACAACCCATACAAGTCATAAGCCGCATGAACCCGAAAACTCCGCTACACAAAGAGAAAAAGGAATGGAAAACGCAAAAAGGAAGAAAAAAAAAGACGCCGGCTATAACTCTTCAGGATCCAATTCGCCACCAAACGGCCCCCTTTCCCAATTCGCAGGATCACCACCAGGAACACACAATCCCAGCCTCCAAAAGTAATCTCGATGCGCAAAGAAGAGCTGCCAGAGCCTTAGGCGAGTAGGCAACGTCCTCGCACCAATGTACTCGTCCACAGACGTCGACGAGGAGGCAAAGTGCAGAAGACGGCGGACACCCTCCAGCAATGACGTCTCAGCGCCAATACTGCACTTCGGGTCGGCGTCCCCAACACAGGTCCGCACATCCTCTTTCGAGGGCTGCAGGTCCTGCTTCGCAATGTACAACTCTCCTGCGTGGGAACTGTACCCCCATTCCTCGAGGGGCAGCAGCGGAACCGGGTCATTGTTGTGCGTCACACGGCGATACGACCTGTGTTCTGGGGGAGACGTGCCGTCGTCGTTTTCGTCGTCGCCGTCGAGGAAAAACGCCTTGTCGATATACCGCGCGAGGTGACTGTTGCCGACGCGTGGCTCGCCAAACGTGGTGACGACGAGGTCATCCCATCCGAGCGAGAGCTTCAGCTCCAGGGCTGCTAGACAGGCGACGGCACCTCCAAGGCTGTGCCCGACCAGCTGTATCTGGTAAGACGGATATTTCCTCTTCAGGGCTTTCAGTTTCGGCACGACCGTTCCTCTGGCCAACTGCCAGGACTGCAGGAATCCCATATGAACAGTGCAATTGCGGCATTCCCGGCCCCGAGCTTGTTGCACCGGAATGTGCTGGTCTTGCTCCTCGCCGTCACCCCCGCCGTCGCCGCCGTCGTCGTCAGGAGCCGGGTACGGCACGTACTTCTGCGGTATAGTGCTCAGATCGACGATGGTATTGGCAATGCTATACGTTCCTCTGAAGGCTACGATAATAGCTCCCTTTTCGGCCCTTGTCGTCGTTTTCCCACTACCACGGCGTCGCGCGCTCCTATCGGAACTGTGGTGCCCATGATCCAGAGCAATATATCCGCAGCTGTCGCCCAAGAGTAAGCCCGTACTCCAGGTGGTTTCCAGAACCAGCTCGGGAAACTCTTGACATCGAGACAGACATTGGAACGGTTTGCGCACACCTGTGTTGCCGACACAGTAGGATATGTCCACCAGACGGGCCAGGCGTTCGAGCTCGGCGAATAACGACGTCGATATGCTGCTGCTGCTCCGGCTCGATTCGTCTGAGGCGCTCAACCTCACTTGGTCAAGGGCCTGTGCCTGCACGCTCTGCGACGATTCGCTCCCGCTGTGTTGGTAAAAGGAAGCTGCTTGGCAAGGCAGCAGGACATGGGCTATGACAATACTGCAGAGCAATAACCTCATGGTGAAGCTCTGGATAACGTGTCGTGATGGTAGACTGCGTGCCCTCTTGTTCTAAACCAAAAAAAAAAAAAAAGGCCCTAGAGTCCGAAACGGGACTGACGAGATGTTTAACCAGAAGTGGCGTTTTTAAAAGAAAGGACCCCCGAAAAAAGTAAATCGTGACCAGCTCGCCTCACAAGACGCAAGTTCTCCGAAACTAAAACCGATGTTGTAAACGGGACTAAACGTATCGAGGCTCCAAAACTGAAGAAGCTCGAGTATGTCTCCGAAGACAAGAGAATTGGAAAATCCCAAGCAATGTCGTCAAATATCTCATAACCAAAGCGAAATCCGATCAACGTCCTCTTCAGTGTCGTTCAAATAGCCATACCAGCCCGTGTGATGTAGGAAGCACACCAAATCCAACGGCTCCAGGTATCCAGTCTGCGTAGGCCGCCAGGAAAAAAAAAGGATGCTTGTAGAGGTGGATTTTCGCAAAGCCAAGACCAAAACAAGAAAACTGGATTGAAAATCCCAGGAAAGAACGAATCCGTTTCTTCAAATACAGGGAGAATAGAGCCAAAAAAAAGGTCGATGATGAGTAGACGTCGAGAGGTTTTTATTGAAAGAAGGGGGGGGGGGGGGTGAGAAAGAGAGAGAGGCAGCATTGCAGAGGTCAGCCTCGTGACTCTGACGCGGTGCTTCTTGTCGTCAATCCACCGGGCGTCTTTCCAGATGACATGACTGGACGGACAGTGGACAGTGGACAGTGAGCCAGACACTGGCTTACAGTTTTGGGCCTTGGCAAGTAGGTGCATGTGCACTGGTATGCAACCCGCCGCTGGAGCGGGGCGCTTGTTGCGGTCGGCGCTACCCGGAAGCAGCGGGGGGAAGGAAACGGGCCAGTCGCCAAGCCAGAGATGCAGTCATGACATGCACGCATGCGGAGAGAGCGACGAATAGGAATCATGGATTGCATTGCATTGGATTATGATTAAAAAAAGAAAAAGAAAAAAACAGGTCCCAGCCCGCCCTTTCTTTTTCTTCTTTTGTCAGCCTCGACGACGTCAACCATCTAAAGTAGGTTGAGTATTGCAATATATGGAAAAAGACACATGCCTGTGCATCCCATCCAGGGCAAGCTGTGCCTTGGCATTGTTTCGCACTTGACTAACCCAACAGTATGTGTGTTCGAGATGAAGCAGCAACTTTCTGCGCACCAGAGTAAGGACAAATATTGACAAATACTGGAGTGTAGGGATATGGCACGCATTCTTCTGAGGTTCCCAAGTACATGGCGATGATAAGTAGTAGTCATTGGCATGCCACGTCCTCCACAAACCCCTTCCCCCCCCTTTTGTCGTCCGTCGTCTGACTTGCTGCTACGTTCAGTTGTAGCCATCGTAGGCCAAGGCAATGCCGCGCCTGTGCTTCCTGCGAATCACGTCCAAGTGCTTGAGGGGTCTCAGCTTGGTGAATCTGCCCTTGAAATCGGATTTGCGGACGTCGCACTTTCCATGGACACACGACACGGGAATGAAGACGGAGCCAAAGGCGGCGTACTCGGAGTGTCTATTTTTCGATCAAGTCAGAAATGAGGGCTCAAATAGGGGCTCAAATAGGGGCTCAAATAGGGGGGCTCCGGCTTCGTCTTGATGGAGCAACAACATCCGGTAGACTTGAAGGGGCCAGAAGGGGACCCGAGACGGGGAATAAACACTACACTTACCCTGTGGGATCGGGGCAGACTTTTTGAATCAAGGTCAACCTGCTCTTCTCACGGGTCCAAACGAAGCTGACGTCCAGGTCCTTGCATGCGTATCGCTGGACAATTTCGCCACCGCCCAATCCTTGAGGTATCGACCCAGGATGATAACTGCACATTGTCGTGATATTCTTGGCCGTATTGACGTAGGTGAATTTGTAGGCCGTCAGAGCGGCAGAATGGGTGCTATTGGCAGAGTGAGTGCCATTGGTAGAAATAGTAACATTGAGAGGAGCATTGGCGTGGAAGTTCTTGATGTGAAAGGTCCCAGGGAGAACGCATCTCTCAGGGTGGTGTTTGGCCATGTCCAACAGCTCGCGAGGCGGCTTGTAGGCGAGAGATGTGGCCATTGCGGCGGGCAAGCACGCCAGGAGGATCGAGCTGAACTTCATGATGATGATGATGAGGATGATGATGATGTTTTTTTTTTGTTTTTTTGAAAATGTTTAGCTGGTTCAGCGTATATGTGCAGCCAACAGAATAACAGAGCAACAACAAGCTTTCGTCTCCAGGACAGAAAGCAGAAAGGAAAAAAAGGGAAAAATGAGAGGAGCTGTAAGGAGAGGGTTAAAAACAAAAAAAAAAAAGGGAAAAAGGGGGAAGGAGAGTTTTCGCAAAGATAACAGAGGAACTCAGAGATAGAAAATACAGAATAAGAACCGAGAGGGAAGATTAAAGCCATTTTATTCTTCTTGTGAGGCCTGTCATCCACCGGCCTCCCCTGTTCTTCTTCACCCGGGGTGGAGAAGTGGGCAAAGTGAGCGTGTGCGATATCGTCTGAGTGTCCACAAGGCGACGGTAATAACAACCGCGTAAGCAATAATGCCCACCAACAATACATGTAACAATAGCGAAGCGATGGAGGCATCCAGGCCCGACATTAAGGAGATGCGCAAGCGTGTCATGGCACGGCCGTGTTGGGACCGCCGTCTGTTCTCCCAGACGTGCACATGGGATTCTGCCTATATTGCAGGCCAGTGTTTTTGAAACAGGTGGTTTGTTTGGTCTTTCCAACGTCCGGGCCCCCCCAAAAAGGAGCTGTTCAGTCGCTACAGCGGGCTGGCAAATCGGTTGGTGAAGTCTGGTGAGCCAAACAAGTCCGGCCTGGGATCGAATCCACTGGTCGACGTCAGTGCAGACAGGAGGAGCGATATCCTTGTTTCCGCAGGGCTTTTTTGTGTTGCCGGGTTTTTCTTTCTTTCCCGTGTCGGGGGCTATTCCTACGTTGTTCTTGGGTCAATTCAATTGATCCGCACTATGGCATTTACTTGGCTCTCACTGGATAGGTACCTAGATACATACTTAAGGTGTCGCCTTCAAGGTTCTCAGCACCACAGATACAGACATGTCCTTTGCGCCTCGTTTCAGCGAGAAGTGTCAGGTTTCTGCCTTGCACACTGCACACCAGGGTCCTGAGAAGTGGCTGATCCGCCATCGGTTGACAGTGTCCAGCGTGCATCCTGCATCGTGCGTCGTGCCCCACGTGCCCCTGGCTAAGCCCCACCCCCCGTGAGTGGACCAGCAGCTCCTGCCGCCGCATCGACAAGGTGGTGTCAGGTCTGGTCTGCATGTGGTCAGGGCCCGGAAGCTACTCTACGTGAAACAGTCACGGCAGGCAGTGCTAAATCCAGACTGGATGCCTCAGCAAGTTAAGTAAAGTACTAAGCGGTCTTGTAAGCTTGTACTAAGCTGCTTTATCTCCAGTGATTACATGCATATCGACGCACATCATTCCCACGTCTCACCTTGACAGGGCCGAGGAACCTACCCACCGTCGCGGATCACATCATGAAAGGATCGTCATCCATCAGCCCGTCGCTCCTCCGGACGTCGGACCCTTGGTGGGAGCGCCGTCCAAGCAGCATGAACAGCCGCTAGCTTCATTAGCATGAGTGCCTGGTGACGGGCCGAACGCCACGTCCGAATATCCTCATTCGTCATAGCCATAGCCCATTCTACAGTATGTACTCCATCAAAGACTGCTACGATGCGAGACCGCCTCATGCAAGTTGTACACGTCTCTTTGCGCCGATGGAATAGCCCATGACTCCTTCTTGTTTTACGCCCGACGCTTGTGTGGGTGGGCAGATGATGGCGCCGCACGTGGAGAGCTTCGCAGGATGCAGCTCACGATCGCAGGGGACTGTTCATAGGGATAATCACGTCTCCCTGGATGTCTGTGTTGTGGTTGCTTGTAAGATTCTTGAGAATTCCGCATCTAGATCCACTGCAATGTCCGTGGCTGCCAAAGACATGTGGTTATATATCTGATTCTGTTCTCCTTTTTTCTCAGGCGGGTAGGAAACCACACGCTGAAAACAACGGAGTACTCCGTCTTGACCATGTTCAAGTACGCATGATATCTCGTCTATTAGTGTACATTATGTACGTGTCGTCATCATCTCTCCACTATTGCTCGTCACAGCTGATTCTACCCCTGATCTACACCGACATCTTCATGGCAATGGTCTTGTGCGGGTCATACCCCTTGACCACAAAATCCTCTACTTTCCACCCATCTATGCTGCAGCCCTTGTCGCGGGTGATTTCGAGCTCGGGAAAGTTACGTGGCTCCCGCTCGAGCTGCACATTGAGGGCATCTTCGTGATCTGCGTAGACGTGCGCATCGCCCATGACATGCGTGAGAGTGCCTGGGACCAGGTCGCACGCGTGCGCAATCATATGTGTGAGGAGTGCGTAGCTGGCAATGTTGAAGGGCACACCGAGGCCCATGTCGCACGATCGCTGGTATAGCTGGCAGTTGAGATGACCTTTGTTGTTGTTGCTGTTGTTGTTGTCCTCGCCGCCTAGCTCCTGTGCAGACGTCTTCGCACCAACATCATCACCATGACTCTGGACAACAGACTTGCCGTTCCGCCTCCTTCTCGATGGGTATGATACGTAGAACTGCGCAAACACATGACAGGGCGGCAGGGCCATGAGGTGTAAATCCCGTGCATTCCATGCACTCATGATGATTCTTCGATCGTAGGGCTTGTTCTTGATCTTTTCAATCACGTCGGCGAGCTGGTCGACTCCCTTGCCGTTGTAGTCCGTCTTGGCATCGATGTACTCGGCCCCAAAGTGACGCCATTGGAAACCGTACACGGGTCCAAGATCGCCTACCTCGCGGTGTGTGAGGCCCAGACTGTCGAGAAACTCGCGAGACCCGTTGCCGTCCCATATCTTGACGCCGGCATCGCTAAGGCCCAGCGAGGAGGTATTTCCCTCGATGAACCAGAGCAGTTCGGCGATGACGGCACGAAGAAACACGCGTTTGGTAGTGAGCAGCGGCAGAATGGGAACGCCGTCTCTATTGAGGGAGAATTTGAGCGGTCTTGGTGCGAATATACTGATTGTGCCGGTGCCGGTGCTGCATAATTTTTTTTCATCAGTATGAGCAAGCTGCAGTGCAATCTCGAGTCTTAATAGAGGGGAAGAAAAAAAAGGGGGGGAAGGCACATGTGGTATCTCTTGTGAAGCATGGGACAAGCACAAGGCGCATGTGTAAGTGTGTGCCTTTTTTCAACGTACCGATCAGGCCGGACTTCTCCTTGGTCAAGTATTTCGCGAATCAAGTCCAGATACTGGTGCTCTTCATGCCGCTGAGCGGTTTGAGACGTCGCATTGGCGATGATGCCGTTTTGTTGATTCGTCATTGTTCGTGATGTCGTGTCTATGACCGCGTAAAGTGCTTGCTTGCATTAGGATCGCAACCAGGGCGACTTGACGCGGTTGTAGCAACTCGGGCGACGCGACTTTGGGACAATTGCCCCGCTGCCCTCCCAATTCAGCCGAGGCCCACCTTCTGGTGCGATCGTTTCAGGGACCGTCCCTCACGTCCGGAATTATAGTAGTCCCGCTGGCCGACTGCCCATTCTTCGCTTACTTTGAGGCACGTGACCCACAATGTAGCGAATTTTTATTCCATTTTTTTTAAAGCCTGCCCGGTGCGTATGCCCACATGTGTGTGTGGGGCGCCGTAGCTCATCCCAGCGAAATCTACGCCAACGAAAAACCTCCCTCTTTTTTTTTCTCCCTCTTTTTCTTCCTACCATCCACCCAACGCCGAAGTCGACAACCACCGCCATCGCCGACAAAGATGGCCAAGGAAGCCCCCGTCAAATCCGGTCTGACCGTTGGTCTGAACCGCGGCCACGTACGTGTTGCCATGTTCACAGTCTCACCTCGTGGAGGATCTCTGCTCCGTCGCTCCTCTCCCCTCCTCCGCCGCGAGGTGGTGCCTTTCGCCGAAGCAGACGATGGACGCTGACATGTTCCCGCCCAATGTTTTCTCTCTCTCTTTCTTTGGGGGAAAAATCAATCTAGAAAACCACTGCCCGTGTTGTCAAGCCCCGTGTGTCCCGCACCAAGGGCCACCTGAGCAAGCGAACTGCTTTTGTTCGTGAGGTTGTCAAGGAAGTTGCTGGGTATGTCTTGCGTCTGTTTTTTATTCGATTATCATTCGTTCGCGCGCGCGTGGATGGACATGTTGGCAATGTGAATACAAGCTGCGGCATTGTGTGAAGAGGCCATCGTGAGGATCTTGGAGGATAACCAGGCTGGAGTTTCTCGTCGCCATCTCGCCCTCATCTCTACATTTACGCCTCGAATGCGAACTCGAATTCCAAACGAATAAACGCATTCAGCTCCTGGAGATTAAACAAAACTAACAACGTCACTAGCCTCGCCCCCTACGAGCGCCGAGTCATTGAGTTGCTCCGTAACTCCAAGGACAAGCGTGCCCGTAAGCTCGCCAAGAAGAGGGTACGTACTCGTCTTGCACACAGTCACACATGAACTTCCATCTGCCAATTCACGACCATTCCGCTCACAATGTCAATCTAGCTCGGAACTTTCGGCCGTGCCAAGAAGAAGGTCGACGAGCTGCAGCGTGTCATCGCCGAGTCCCGCCGTGCCCACTAAGTTACTTCATCTGTTTGATATGGGACGACGTGAAGACGAGATGGGTCACAAAAAAGTGTATTAGTTTGAAGGGATAGGAGGAACAGTCTTCCACTATGAAGACGAAATTTCATCTACCTTGTCTCCTTGGTGGGCATTTCCAAAAATACCGGCGTGAGGGGAGTTTTCACCAACGAAGCTGTACTCATGCGTTAATGAGACACGAGGAAGCATAGCGGCACGAGAAGGGATTATTTTATTCCATTTATGTGAAGAGTAGAATAAGCTGCTATGTCTTTTTCTACCATCAGAATACCAATCTCTTCCTTCTCACATTCACCGTGCTTCTGCCTGGATCAAATACCATTACGCAACGTGAACATTTGGGAAATTGATTTGTCCTTGTACTTGCACATTCCTACAACTCTGGACAGACGCGTGTGTAAAGACTTTTTCAAAAACATAAGAAAACAACAAAAAACAACAAAAGAACAGAGAACAAAGAAAAAACAAGACCGCTAATTGTATATATATATATCTCTTTCTCTCTTATACATGCTCGTGTGATGAATATCCCATATCTGGCGACCACACGCCTCATTTACTTCTTGCCCAACTTCAACCACTTAGGAACTTTCTTGACCCCTTCTCCTCCTCTGTCTTTTTTCTGTTCGTCACCGTCCTGCTTCACAGCCACAGGGTGTGGTTCTTCCTCGTGGTCCGCTTGCGCCGCCAGATCCGGCACTTTCACCTCCTGGGCCTTGTTTGCGACATTGGCCCTCAGAAAGGGCTGCTTGCGCACCGATTCCGGGACGCTATCCTCCCACAGCAGATTTACCAGCACTCTGCTGGAAAACTTGTAGGCCTTGACCAGGTTGTGAGCCTGGGTGTTGTCGTCCCTGATGAGGGTCTTGCTGCCCGAGAGGAGCAGGTGGAACTTTTGGGTGGCATCTGCCATGACGTGTCGCACGGCTTCATATAGGAATGCCCCGGTGGCGGAGGGGCTGGCCTGCCATTCGCTGCTGGTGTTGTCGGGGAAGCGTATCTTGACGAGCACGGAGCGGATGGAGGCGATGCGGGCTTCTTCGGCGGCGGCCTTGTCTTGAAGCTCTTTGTCTGAGGGGAGACGTTTGTTCCTCGAGCTTTGTAGTAAGCGCGCTTGGTGTAGTTGGGCGTGGGCAACGGTGGGGGTGAAGTCCGACTCGGATGTCGGGACCAATGCCGCTGCGGGTGTAGTTCCTGTGGGGGCCAGGAACACGTTGACAGGCTGATAGGGGTCCTCTGATGAAGTCGAGGATGTTGGATCGTCGTTGGTGGCATCCGTGCCATTTTGCAAAGTTTCCTCGTTGGCAGATGGTGCTGCTATCGAAGCCGAAGTAGCATCCGCCCCCCCCGTTTCCGCTGGTGTCGCCTCGTCGCCCGTCGTGGCTGCGTCTTGCCGTTGCTGCTCCTCTATCAACGAGTCCTCCTCTTGCTTTGTCGTGTCCGCCGCGCTTGCAACTTGGTTTTGCGACTCAGCTTCCTGCAAGAACGACTGCGAAATCTGCTCCATTGCTTCAAACAGCGTCTGGTCCGTCCTCCTGAACGACAGCCGGATCAAGACATTTCCCGAATGGTGACCAAGCTGCGCCAACGTCTTCTGGAAGTCGGCAAACGTCGAAAAGTCTCTGCCCATGATGTTCAGCACGGGTGTCTCGTAGTACAACTGACCGCTCCCGCTGTTCGTGCTGGCAAAGCCCCTCGCCGTGATGTTAATTTTCTTGCCGGCGCTGGCTTCGCCGCTTTCGAATTGTCGCAAGACCTTCCATAGCGTCAGGTCGGAAGGGAATTTCTTGATCAGGCGACCGCCGGGAATTTCCCTGGCTTCTGGCTGTGGTAGCTGGAGGGCTATTTGGACGGCAGAGGGGGTGTTGGAGCGCTGGACGAGTTCGAGCTTGGCACCGCCGGTGAGGCCCGATGTGCGAAAAGGAACGGAGAGGTCGACTTGTTTTTGCTTGTGCCTAGGAGAGAAGTTAGAAATGGCGTGAAAAAAAAACCGGTTACGGGAAGGGAAGGGTTGCTGTTAAAAAAAAGCACATAGGCGCGCAGGCAGGGTTGGATTCTCACTTGATGAGGAACTTGTCACTAGAGAGATTGAGCTTCTGGCAAGCCTGGTCGAGCACATCGGAGAGGTACGTGCCAGGGGAGACCTTGATAGTGGTGCGACGCAAGTCGGTCGCTATGACAACAACGTGCGATGCCATGGCAAATGGGGATCAAGAGTATATCGAGGGGATTGGGGGCGATGGTGAGGGCGAGTCCCGCGACGGGAAAACGCTTGGTGATGTGCGAACGCGGGACTCGAGGGGCGCGAGAGACTGAGAGTGGCAGTGATGCTATAGTGGGGTTGCTGCGCCGAGTGACAGTCTGCGGTCTAATGCGTGTAGGTTGCTGGATAAGTCAAGTGTCTTTTGAAAATTCGCTCGCAGGCGTACGGGATACACAGTTCAAAGTGGTTCCAATCTCGAAGGCTTCGACTTTCAATCGCCAAGTGGTGACATGAAAGGTGGATGAATGATTGATGGCTGACGACCACCCAAGGCTGACGGCTGACGGCTGACGTCTATGGTGCAGCCTCGTGCTAAGGCCTGCCCGCCAGAGAGCCAGAGCCAGCTGTGGCCAATCAGGACAGCTTGAGCCTGTCAGAGGCTTGGTAGCTTGGCAGCTCCACGGCGGCGGGCCGCGCCAGTGTGTTTGCCTTGCCTTGGCTTGCTGGATGGACAGTGGAGAGAGGAGAGAGAGCTCCCACGGCATCCATCGACGACCAACCTATCCAGATTCCTGGCTGTCCACGGAGCTTCACGACCACGCACCATTTTGTTGCTCATAACACCATTCATTCCGCCCGTCGCCATCGCCTGCGGACGAACAACCATTCAGCCGTCGAAGCTCTACTTGATTCAGAGCCCCGTCCATCGATTGATCGTCCGTCGTGCTACAACCCAACTCTGTACCTCTCTCGACTTTGAATCCCAAGTGCCCTCTCCGTCAGAACATCCGTCAGAACATCCACCGCAGCCATGGTAAGTGACACCCGCTTGAGACCTCCGAAGAAAGAAAAAAAAAGAACACACGATATACCCGCTAACCACTTGCCTCCAAAACATTTATTCAAAATAAATAGTCGTCCCCATTCTCCATCAGTTCGTTACCACCTCAACTCTTGCTACTGCCCCCAATTCCGCCCATCCCCCCATCGTGAACAGCGCCATGACTAACCATCTCTCTTGTTTACCCTCCCTTCCCAATCAACAGACGGAGGTGCCTGCGTCGCCATGGTCGGAAAGGACTGCGTTGCCATAGCCTGCGACCTCCGCCTTGGTCTCCAAGCCCTAACCGTATCCAACAACTTCCCCAAAGTCTTCCAGTACGGTGACGTCTTCCTCGGCCTCACCGGCCTGGCCACCGATGTCAACACCGTCGCCGACCTCTTCCGCTACAAGGTCAACATGTACCGACTGCGTGAGGAGCGCGCCATTGCGCCCCGCACGTTTGCCAACCTCGTCTCCTCGTCACTCTACGAGCGTCGCTTCGGCCCTTACTTTGTGTCGCCCGTCGTGGCGGGTCTGGATCCCAAGACTGGAAAGCCTTTTATCTGCGGGTTCGATAGCATAGGATGCATTGATTTCGCAAAGGACTTTATTGTGTCGGGAACCGCTTCCGAACAGCTTTTTGGCATGTGCGAGGGGCTATGGGAGCCGGATATGGTGCGTGTTCGCCCCCGCCCCTTTCTTTATTTTGTTTTCTTCTTGTTCTTCGTATTCTTGTCCTCTTTCCCTCCACGGAGGACGGAGAGATGCCGTCTCGGTGGGTGGTGTTTCTTACTGGCGCTGACTCCTTTCTACCGCTGTACAGGGACCGGATGCTCTCTTCGAGACCATCTCACAAGCACTCTTGAACGCCGTCGACAGGGACGCCCTTTCCGGCTGGGGCGCCCACGTGTACATTATTGAGAAAGACAAGGTCACCAAGCGATTACTAAAGGGCCGACAAGACTAAAGGTGGGTGTTAGAATTGGGGGATTCTGGAAAACCAGCTTGGGGAAACATGTTCATCGCCTTGTCATGACTCTGCTTGGCGAATGGAAGGGGGGCCGCCGTCGATCGTCTGTTAAAAATAGGCGGACATGATATGCTCTGTACGAATATATATATATATGTTTTTTTTTCCTTTTCTAAAAAAAAAAAAAAACGCTTCATGACTACTTAGCTGCGCGATGAACCACAAAGGACTACATGCACTTACCACCTGCATTAATTGTTTGCACAAGTACTCACTCACGCCCGTTTATCCATACCACTTGCAATGGCCACTATAAATCTCACAAAAAAAAAATATGTGTCGGATACCGCTATGATACATGGATCCGAGTCTAACATCTACATAAAGCCCTAGCCGAAAGTCTAATATCTCTTATGTCTTCATCTATTTGTCTCGCCGATTTTGTTTTTAGCTGTCCGTCTTCCCTTTCATTTTATCCTTTCCCTTCTCCGTTGGCTTTTTTTATGTACACACTCCTTTACAAGTCCTTTTTGCTCTCAATGGCATTCTTTGCCTTGTTTGACTTGATCAACGTTGTTTGCATGAAGAAATTGCGCTCAACCAATTTGAGAATCTCGTCAAGAATGCTACCGGATTTTTTCAGTATTAGCATCAAACTCGTAGGGCAAATGAGGGCGGGGTCCCCCGGGGAGGGGAGGGGGGGACAAAAAAAAAGAAAGAAAGAAAACTTACATTACGGGGGCGCTGATGATGACGACAGCTTTCCACTCCGTAACATTGAGGGGAACAATGGCAAAGAGACTCTGCAGGATTGGAATATACAAAAGGGCAAAGTGGAGAGCCATGGAAAGAGCAATGGCGTAGACGAGCATCATGTTCTTCCACAGCGGTAAAGACAGTAATGACTCGCTCGACGAGAGCGCATTCATGGCATTGAACATTTCAATCACCACGAGAATAGACAACGAGACCGTGGACCCGGCCTTGGCCATGTCGTTGGAGAACATGGCACATCCAATTTCTGGGAAATCGGCAGTACAGTGGTGGAAGCGGGAAAGCTGCCTGAACGTGATCTGAGGACCTTGTGGGTTGTACATGAACCACCAGGCATATCCGGCCACGGTGGCAAGACCGACATAGGTTCCAATAATGAGGTAGCGAAGGAAGAGCCATCCACCAATGAGCGGTTCATCCCTCTTTCGCGGTTGGCGTCTCATGATGTCGTGATCCGGTGGGTTGAATGACAAGGCCGTGGCGGGGAGACCATCCGTGACCAAGTTAACCCAGAGAAGTTGAACGGGTATCAGCGCCTCTGGCATGCCTAGTGCGGCTGTGAGGAAAATGGACACAACTTCACCAATGTTGGATGAGATCAGGTATCGGATGAATTGTTGGGTGTTGTTGTAAATCGCACGGCCCTCTTCAATGGCAACCTCGATGGTAGCAAAGTTGCTGTCGGCGAGTACCATGTCGGCAGCCAACTTGGACACGTCAGTGCCGGAGCCCATGGCTACACCGATATCTGCCTTTTTCAAGGCAGGTGCGTCATTCACACCATCGCCAGTCATTGCCACAACCTCACCAAGAGACTGAAGCAGGTCGACCAGCTTGGACTTGTGGCCAGGCTCTACACGAGAGAACAAAGACGCTCTCTTGGCAGCCTCAAGTTGCTCACCTGTGCTCAGGTTTTCAAATTCACGTCCCGTGTAGCTCTTGCCAGTGAGGTCCTCGTCCGCACCGAAAACACCAATTTGTCGGCAGATGCTCTCTGCTGTGTTGCGGTTGTCTCCAGTGATGACAATGACACGAATACCTGCTTCCTTGCACTTCTCGATGGAGCCAGGAACCTCCTTTCGTGGAGGGTCCAACATACCTACCAAGCCCAGAAAAGTCATGTTTTGTTCGAGCTGCGCATACTGTTCCGTGGTCTTGGCTGAAAGCAGTGGACTATCCGAGACGTCATCGATGCTGGCCAGAGCAATGACACGGAGACCGCGATTACCATAATCGACCACCTCCTTCATCAAGAGGTCAGACAACTTGCCACTAAGAGCCACCTTCGTGCCGTTGGCTCCGATCAAGGTATGGCTGCAACGTTCGATGATTGATTCTGGAGCCCCCTTGACGAGCAGCCTCTTCTGCTTTCCGTTTTGAACAAGAACAGACATGCTTTTTCGGTCTCGAGAGAATTCAAAGGTGGCAAGACGAGGAAGTTGCTTCTCATAATAATGGCTGGCATGATGAACACAGTCCTCCGGGGCAGTGTTGTCGGGGGGACAGGGACCAATTTTCTCGACCAAGACGCGGAGCGCTCCTTCAGTGGGTTCGCCGACATTGGAATAGGTCGCAGAACGAGAATCATACGCAAGATAGGCGTCGTTACAAATGGCGGCAACCTCGGTCATCTGGCGAACCGTGTCGGATGAGGAGGCGATATCCACCACGGGTTTACCATTAGCGAAGATGGAGCCTTTGGGAGAAAACGTGGTGCCTTCGACGTCGAGTTCCGTCAAATCACTACCCGCTTCGTCGAGGTAGACAATCTTGCTGACACTCATTTGGTTGGTGGTCAAAGTACCAGTCTTGTCTGAGCAAATGACACTGCAGCTTCCCAATGTTTCCACCGACGGCAGACTCCGGACGACAGCGTTTTTGGCCGCCATCTTTCGTGTTCCGAGAGCCAAGCAAGTGGTGATGACAACAGCAAGGCCTTCCGGGATAGCGGCGACGCCCAGCGACACGGCAATCTTGAGGTAATAAATGGCGCCCTTGGTCCAACTACCGTGGCTAGGATCGTTGAAATTGGGAATATTGATCAACCAGACAAGGATGCAAATCACCGTAATCACCTTGGCCAAGTTATCGCCAAAGTCATTCAGCTTCTGCTTGAGGGGAGTTGGCTCCGAAATCTGAGCGGTGATGCTCTCATGAATATCTCCAATCGCCGTGTTGGAGCCCGTGAGGACAACAACGGCTCGAGCGCGACCAGTTACCACAGTAGTGCCGGAAAAGAGCATATTGACCTGATCCTGCAAAACACAGCGCTCATCTTGGACCACAATCTCATCATCCTTGCCGACGCTTTCACTTTCTCCAGTCAAAATGGCTTGATCAACGGCAAAGCTGTTGCTTTCAATGGCAATAACACGGCAGTCAGCAGGGATGCGGTCTCCAACAGAAACAGTGACAATATCGCCAGGCACAAGATCCTCAGCCTTGACACGTGAGATATGACCATCGTTGCGAATCACATTGGACTCATTGGCGGAGTACTCTTGGAGGGCCGCAATCGCTTTCTCTGCACTGCTTTCTTGAGAGACGCCGACAACGGAATTGAGAATCAAAATGGTCAAGATCTGTTGACGATTGCGCCATGTTTTAGCTTTCAAGAGCTTCATTGTGCATGGTGGATAGTGGATAGTGAGAGCGAATGATGCCTCCATCAAACATTACTTACGACTGCAGGATCGACGAAGGCGCTCCAACCGCCTTCGTCTTCCAAAAGAGCCAGCACAAAGGAGACGGCAGCGGAACCGAGAAGAATAATGACGAGTTGGTCTTTAAATTGCTCCAAGATAAGCTCCCACAAGGGAGTAGGAGGCTCTTCGGGGATTGCTATTCATCAAGGTCAGTTTCGTCGGTGTTGTGTAAGCCCATTGGCAGGGTGGCAATTCCAAGCCAAGAACTGAGCAGAGAGTATCGATACGTGCTCGCATTTGAGGCGGAACAATGACGCAGATGTAGCGCTCAAGACAAGAGGGGTTTCGCGTACCATTGCGGCCGTATTTGTTTCGAAGCTCCTCGACCTTCTTGTCGCTCAAACCATTATGTTCATCGACGTCAAAGTGAGACAGCACAGTCGCAATGGGACGAGCAAATGCGTTTTCCATCTTGACTTGCGCAGTGGCGAGACACGGAGGATCGGCGACGGGTTCGGAGGGTTTGCGACGAGCCGACCAAGTACACGCCGGAGGGAGGTGGGTTGTTCAAAACTTGACGACTGACAACGATATCAAGAGGAAGAAAAATGAAACAAAGAATTGCGAAGAAAAGCCAGATCAGCAGGGTGACATTGTCGATTTGTCAGATGGAAAGTAGCCCCACGTGGCGTCCTCGAAAAGGCTGGAGTAGAGGCAGACAGAAGAAATGCCCTGACAAGCACGAGGACGAAGTTCTACTCACATACGTGTTCGTTTGTGGAGGTGCTAGTCCAGGAGGCGGAAGGGTCCGATGATCCAGAGTGGGCCGCTTGTCGGCGGCGTCGTTCAGGGCGGCTGCCTGTAAAGCAGGCGCTGCCAGGTGCTGCCAGATGCTGCCAGGTGTTGCTGCCAAGTGCTGCCAAGTGCTGCCAGTGGCCACCAGTCCAGACCAGACTGCTAAATCGCGACCCACTGGCTGGTAGCATTCAGCCATTCAGGGCCGTGCGGCAGCCATGCAGGTGCGGCTCTCTGCCAGCACTGACAGGTCAATCAAGGGCTTCAGGGCTTGCAGCCACTTCTCGGCGCCCTGGTCTGTGTCTGTTCAATAGGTACTTTGCTACATGCATGTGAGGCTGCGTCAAGCACGCCGTTAGCCAGAGTATCTCTCAAACAATTAAGCCAACGGGCTCCAAGACTGGAGGGACCCGTTGCCCCACGGGTCACGGCACACGCTCATCAACACCGTGCGCAGATGCCTTTCACTGTACGTGTAACATCACAGATCAATATCTGGATTGCTGCCGCCAATGCGGTGTGCACATCAGATGAGACCTGCGCGTGCTGCTGCTGATCTTGATGTTGCACCATGGTTGTGTGAATACATGCATTGCATCTTCGAGATTTGGGTGAACCACGTCGCGAGCGCGAATCGTCTCGATGAGCGTTGAGGACTGCCAGAACTCGAGAGTCAAGATTCCAGTTGCTCGTTCGTTTCATTTTATAAGACCTCGACGATCTTCAGGTTCCACCAGACAACAAACACTAGCCGCCACGTTTGGACGTGCAACATACCCCCCAAGCACCAAGAAGTACACTCACTGTAAGTGCTGATTCCCTGTCGGGGCCCAGCCATTTCTTTTTGTCGAAAGGGCATTTACCTGTTATCGTGTGGCTCTGAACTTGTAGCCAACCATGATGCGCTGCCCACGTGCAACCTTCCGGCCTCTTGGGCCCGTCTCACCAACTTCCGTATGAATCAAGTCATGCAAGGTTTGGTATGCATCGGTTGAGCTACCGTGATGCGCATCACTCGTCTTTTTCCGAGGCTTGAACGATGTTTTTGGCACTATACCACCACGGCTGATGTAGGCGCTTATTTCGACAAACCCGAAATGGAAACCTGCATGCAAGAGGCAAGAGTCAAGACCAGCATTCACTGCCCGATGCCTTCAGTCTGTCAACGATGGGACTAGACAGAGCTCCAAATGTACACCGCACAATGCGTCTGAATCGTTTGTAGGTCGTGGCCGCTGCTGAGGGCCAAGCCAGACACCACCGAGTTGTTCGCCATATTAGGACTGCCTCTATTGGGACCCATTAGATCGGCCCAATACGAGCTCCCACTTGCTAGTATTCCGATGCTGCGAGATGCTGCTGCAGTTGTCATTGATGGTGAAAAGTCATGGATACTTGGCAGTGATTCAAGGGCCAGGATACTGTTTTCGGTGGAACAAGGTTCGGAATTGAACGAATGACATGGTAAATATTGAAAGAAAGACCAACTACACAGAATGTAAGTGGTGCCTCTGCGCAACGTATGGTACTGATTCAAGCACTTAAGCATTCAAGCACACTGGCCCGAGGGCTTCAACCTTTGCCCTCACTCTGACCGCGTGTGAGGAATGGCTGAAGGAACGGACATCGGGCATCGGGCATCGGGCTGCAGGAAGGTTAATGGTTTCAGAAGTTGCTGGACAGCAGGAATATGCACCTTCCTCGATCGATTGCACCTTCCTTCCTTACACCTGCCTGCGCTGGCATCTGTCAGCTGTCAGCTGTTTCGCCGTCTGGCTCAAACCTTCTTTTCCCAACATTCACGATACGCTGTTTTGGTTCTTGGTCACAATTCTGATTTTGAGTCTCGAGTCTTCTTGGAAGTAATTCGTATCACTGTTTTTTGTTTTTGTTTTCAAAGGTCTTTTCTCGGTCCTCTGAAAGTATGGCAGTTGCGGTTTCAGGATTTCATACAACGCGCCTCTCTCTGGATGATCATAAATCTTCTCACCCAATCTCTCCATCAATCTTCAACCAAAACTTCCGCTCTACTCTTCCACAGTGGATTGAGTGCCTGAGTCGAGGCTCAGATGGGTCTCAGCATAAGAAAAACCACGTCAAACCCCCGACAGCTGCCGACCATGCTACAGTCTGCAGGAGTCGTCCCGCCTCTCAGCTCATCTCTTGCGGTAGTCCGACATATCCGACCAGTATTGATGAGGAACTTGAAACCGGCGACAAGCGAAAGACCCGGTCTACGCTCCAAAGATGGATGGGCTCTCTTCAAAAACGAGCGAGGCAGCGATCAGCTGAAGACGCAGCATATGGGAACAGGGTATTCCCTTGGGTCTGGGCATTAGAGCAAGGGCCTCGCAGCTCAAAAAGATCTATTTGCTCAACTCATCGTAAATCGTCATCGGACTCCTCCTTTCGGTTCGTTTCTGCAGTCCGAAGTGCGAGCACAAGTTTCGCAGAGTCAAGGACGGAAACAGCCTTATCTCAATGCCAGTCACAGGTAGACTTCGAGGTTGAATCCTTTAAAGTACCGAGTCAAAGTTTCAATGACGAAAAAATCACCAGTAGTTCTCAACAAATGGATTGCGCTTCGATGGAACGGGCACTTCAGCGTAGAAAAATTCTGCAAGAGCTGATATGTACGGAGAAAAGTTACCTTGGAGACATACGTTTTCTTCTGAATGTACGCACCATCTGCCCGGTGAAATAAGAATCTGAGCTGATGTACTTGAGAAAGGTTTACGTCACTATGCTGGCGTCGCTCCCTTCTTCATACTCCGGACTTCGGAGATCTGTCAATCAAAACCTCTGTGAGATTCTGCAACTTCACGAAGAAATTTTGAGTGAGGTCGGTCGTGCTATCTTACAAGCAAATGACGAGGAAATCAGCCAATCTTGCAGCGCACAGTTTGAAGATACTGTTTCGGTCAAACAAGAATGGTTAGGGGACAGCGAACTTGCCTGCCAGGGCATTGAACTGGCCGCGCCCAATGGGCTACCAGCGGGATCGCTGGCAGGACCTCAAGTTGTGGCGGAGGTCTCGCGAGCTTTCGAAAAAAAGGTATGAATTGCTCAAGATGGGTGTCAGAGAGCCCTTAATCAGGAACAGTCGTTTACTCGGATGCTTACATATTTCAGATGAGTCGCTTCTTCATATATGAGGAATATGGAGCAAAATATGACATGATATTGCAAGATATTGCGTCAGTTGACCGGGTAATACCTGGGTGGGAGTGGAATCAAAGAGGTCTCGAAGTTTTATCAGTATTGCTCCATTCATCCAATGTTCCTGACTGCCATTCGAGAAGAGCTTCTACACTGAAAGATCTATTGGTCAAGGCAAGTGTTTCAGAACTTTATACGGGTTCGGTGCTAACATTAGTCCAGCCAATTCAACGAATCTGCAAGTATCCACTGATATTTGAAGAACTGCTCAAATACACACCCTCACTAGACTGCCCCAATGCACACATGGCTGCCAGCAGTGTGTTGTCACGGTTTCGAGAAGCAAACTTTGAGATCAACCGAGTCACAAATGATCCTTACATGACGAGGGTTCTTGCGCGTACTTGGTTATTACAAGATCGTCTTGTATTTCCAAATATGGTAAAAATGTCACGTAAGATTCTAGCTGGATTTTCCATGACGCTAATTCGGTACCAGACTTTCGACTCGGTATCCAAAGACCGTGTGAGGTCTCTTGGACACATTCAACTTTGCGGTACACTTCACGCATGTTGGCAAAATAACAATAAAGTCGACGGACAGTATTTTATATGCCTACTTTATCCTGATGTATTATGCTTGGCATATGCGGGCAAGGCGGATCCAATATACATTCTGAAGGCTTGTATAAGTTTGCATGGAGTTAGAGTAGAAAATGCTGACAACGGTCGAGGTAAGCGAGCTAATTTCACTTGACACATTAGTTCTTCTGACTATTTTGACACGGCATTATTTTTAAACAGGGCTGCAGTGTCATTCTGCTCCTTTCTCCTGGAAAGTTGTTTTTGAATCGAAGCAGCGGCTATTTGAAATCATTATGACTGCATGCAGCCTCAAAGAAGAACTAGAATGGCGCTCACGTTTGAGTTCGCCTCCCATGAAACAGAAGTCGCAAATGTGTCCAGCATGTCCTTTCCTAGACCTGAACATTACAAGTTTCGGCGCGATGGCCTCCTCCAAAACCAGTGAGTGACGTCATCTGTCTGCCTTGACTGTTTGATTGTTGACCAAATGATTTGCAGGTCCGACTAAGGCGAGACTCTCTACTCGAAGAGCCACAACAAGCTGCCCGAAACCGGCACTGTACCAAGTCATACTGAAGAATACGAGCGAACACGCGCCAAGCTACGTCAGTAATACGACTTCGCTCAGCATAAGCCGGTCGCACTCGCTGTTGTCCACAAAGTCACGGGTGTCAATTCTATCGCCTCCAAGGATGGAGCGCGCAAGGTTGGAGACGCTGCTTGCAGACGTTTGGAGCCGAGAAATTTTGCCCTTTCCTGGCGTTTCTACACGTATTCGAAGCGAGAAGTTTGTCCGGACATCAGCGTCAACCGTGATGCGAAAGCTCAGCGTGATGAGCATTGCGAACTCGCTCGCCAGAAGAACCGAAGGCTTGAGGCAGCGTTTGTCCCTCGAGGATGCTCGTCGCCCAGCCATGACTGAGATGGTGGCACTCAAAGACAAATTGCAGTGTGGCTGGCCAATTGACGTGACTGATGGAGTTGGTCACTTAAAAGAAAATCGTGCACCGGCTACGCCAGCAACAAGGTCATCCTGGTCCCATGACAGAAGGGGAGTTGGCGCCGACAAGTTGGATGAGGCAACCTTTGTTGTGCCAGGCTCCTGGGGAACACCATGAAGAAAAGTCGATAGACGGGAAACCAAACTAGAGGGTCATTTTTGAACACTAGGTAGTGTTTGTAAGTGAGGGCCTCAGTTCGAGGTCGTTGATGTTGATGGATCGGAAGGATTCAAGAATATAACCTACTGCATTTGTGTTTCCTCTAGTACCTACCTACTTGTACCTACTCATAGTACTAAATACATACGGCGGTGCTGTACGTTTATTAGTCGTGGCATGACAGCAAAGAGGGGGCATCGACTTTGACACACAAATGGGCGTTGTTACTTGTGAAGTGACGCAATGGGTTTGGCGTATCTGCACGGACAGGCTTTTTGGATCCAGGATTCCAGGAAGTCCCTGGTGCCTTTGGATGTATAAGCCAGGGAAATCACAATCGAGACGAGCGCCGGTTCAAGTTTCTGGGGAGGAGATTGCTTGTCGGGTTCTAACTGTCTTAACTCCTGACCCCACAACAATCGCACCTTCTCTAGGCAAAAATAGAATGAACAGACCAGCAGACCAGACCACATGCAATCAAGTACATACCATGTACATGTGTACTTACCTGCTTGCTACCTGCCAAGTACCTTATGGAGGCTTGGACAAAAACCCAATCGAGAACGCCCTGTTGGGGTAGACAAAGTCGCCCTTGTTGGCACGGCAGCCACCACAAAGCGACGTCTCAGCACTTCCATATGTACATAATACATATCTACTTCAAGCATCAGAATATCGTACCGTTGTTTGGAATCGGCGGGGCAGCCAACTCCCCAAGATGGCGACGACGGCCGGTCAACTTCTCAAACATGATGGAAATTTGGCCGCAGCAGCGACACCCAAAGCGTCACAATGGCAAGGCTTGCTACCCGCGTTGATGAAGTCCGCCGTCGACCAAACAGCCAAAGCAGTCACGACAGTCGTCCAAACGGAAATCCGCGCCCTTCCCAAGCAGCTTGTGGCCACCGTGTTAGCACAGTACACGGCCGGACCAGCCAAGGCAGCCGTGGCGCCAGCTCGCCGAAGAGAGTGGTCGGATGACGTGGAGCGAGGACTATCGAAATCGCAGCAGCTATGGAACGACGCGTACGATGACCTGGAGGATACAGGGGCCACTGCTGGTATTGTCAGGTCGTACGCGGAGACGTTGACACTTGCTATTGCTGGAGACGACGGGCAGAAGCTGGGCACGAAGCTGGGCATGGGAACGTCCAATCTGGCTGCTGATCTGAAGGATCCGGTCAAGCGGCAGGCGCATATGCGGGAGCTTGTCAAGAAAGGCCGAGACAAGTTTGCCAATGACTCCAAGATGGCACAGGCCGTGGGTGATGTTGCCAGCTTTGTTCTTCAAGCTAGAGGGGTTATTGATGTGGCTATCAAGAACGTCCCTCAAGCAGCGTTGCCGTGGGCTGGTGTGTGCGTAGCTTTACAGGTAGGAAATTGGAACTCAA
>SRPT01000840.1:0-13564 GCA_018360205.1 Claviceps digitariae
TTTTTTTTTTTTTTTTTTTTTTTTTACCTTTCTTTTATTTTATTTAGGGTTTTTTTTTTAAAAAAAAAAAATTAAAAAAAAATTAATTGTATTCTTAGTTGATCTTTATATTTTATATTCTCTATTTCATTTCATCAGTACTTTTGGTTCATGAGGGGCGTGTGCATCATGCATCCGCAGTTCCCACACCGGACAAGACAGATATGAGACAAAAAAGCGAGCGGAGCTGAACAGCCCAAAAAAGCAGGGGAATGAGATGCTGCGGCGTATTTTTGGGATGATGCCTTCTTCTTCTTCTTCTTCTTCCTTTTTTTTGTTTCTTTTATTTTCCCGCACTTCATTTCATTTTCGCGCTGTCGCATCCTTGTGCCATTTCCCCCGTTCCCCTACATTCAATTCAATAAATGACGGATGATGATCTGGGTGATCTGGAAGTGGACTAGAGCCCCGGGATTGGGGACATGAGGAACACGAGGACACGATAGTCGGCAGCCCGGGGAGGGGGTGCGTGTAGAGAGTCAGGGGCGTGGGGCCGGCTGGCTGGCTCGGCCTCGGGCTTTGGCTCGGGCTCTGGGGATTAGGGCGGAGTTAATACAAGTTCTGGTCTGGTGGTTGTGGCGAGAGGAGAGGAGGAGAGAGGAGATGAGAGGCAGAAGGAAGGGAAAGAAACCACCGCTCTAGGAAGGACGGAAGGACTGGGGTGTGGGACGCCCGAGTGGTAAATGCTAAATGCTAAATAGTAATGTTAAATGCTAAATGCCAAATGCCAAGTGCGAGGTGCCAGGTGCCAAGGCCAAGTGCCAGGTGCCAAGGCCAAGTGCCAAGCAGTGGAACAGCCGCGCGGATGTTACAGAGGAACGAGGGACGGAAGGGGCAGGGGCAGGGGGGGCAAGGATATGAGGGAGGGATGGTGGGACGGTGGGAAGGTGGGAAGCAGCAAAGGGCAAAGGAGGGAAGGAGGCGTGTGCAGCACAGACGGCAAAAACGCAAAACGCAATACGCAAAATGCAAAACTCGAGCCAACGAGATCTGGCTTGGCAAAGACACGGCATGTCACGTTCATCCATCTCATCGTCACATGGATCCAGGAAGGAAGGAAGGATGGAAGGCAGGGAGCAGGAGCAGGAGGAGCAGGCGCAGCCGCAGGAGCAGGAGCAGGAGCAGGGGAGTGGAGTCGGTCCGACTGGGGTTCGTCGCGCGCGCGGCATTCATCCACCACCATCCATCCACATCTCCATATCTCATCTTCCCATCAATCTCAATCTCGACAACCATCACGCCCAACACCACGCACACACGCAACTCGGATCTATCTCCGTGTCTCGGACGATGCACTAGTTGGCCGAGCCAATCGTACGGCACCAGTGTTTCTGTTGATACTGTGCGGTGCGGTGCGCTACACTCTACGCTCTACGCTCTACGCTCTACACTCCTACACATCAGACAGACAGTGCGCAGTCCCATCTGTTCACATATGTTTTATCTTTTCGAGTCTACGCACACAAAAATTCCCCGTGTCTCTCGCCCAACCTTATACACACACACGCCTCCTTTGCGCGGCTTGCTTTTCCCGCACACTTCATCCTTCTTCGCCTACGACTACGCCTACGCCACTAGCACAACGCCCCTCCCCTCTGGTTCCCCGGCACACCTCCCACACTGGTCCTTCTTCTGCCGCTCTCGAGTCGTTCAATCTCACAGAACTGGTAGCCGAATACGGGCAACAGAATCGGCAACGTCCCAGTTAATAAAAAATGGAAAATAAATGCAATCAAGACCGGACTTTCATTTAGGCAGCACTTCTTCTTCACTGGAATACCCCGAAGCGAATGTAACTCGGTACTTTTCCTGTCCTCGTGCCAAAGTATCATCCGTACATGTCCGGACAATGACTTGCGAAACGAACAACGAACAGCGAACAGCGAACAGTGGAACATGGTATTATTTCGTCCGGCCTTTGAGCCGGTTGAGCCGGGGATCGCCAAGAAATTTGGGGGGGAAGGGGGGGGGGTTCGCTTTTCAAAGGTAATACACACGCACACGCACACTACAGACTGACAGTTAAAGGAAGAAAGGATGAAGGAAATGAAAAAGAAAAAGAAAAGAAAAAAAAACAGGGCATGGTTCGCGACTGCCGAATTCTCCGGCTGCACCACACAGGACGTGGTAGCTTCGGGTCTCTCGGTCCCGGCCCATGTTCATGTTTATGTTCCGTGCTACGCCCACAATCCGGCAAAAATAGAGGCATGAGATAAAAGGGTAATATTGGCAAAAAAACAGAAAAAGATTAAAAAATCATTATTAATAATCTAGAACAGAAATGCAGCACCCCCCCCATGTCCCATGTCCCATGTCCCTTGTCCCATGTCGTGCCCATGGATGGCCGTTCCGCCCGGCCAACTTAAACTAGACGGACCAACGGACCAACGGATTCCCTTCCCATGATTAGCTTTTATGGGGAAGCGAGTGTGGCTCGCGATTCGCTCAATTACGGTACGGCATGGACAAGCAGTGAGCAGTGAGCAGTGAGCAGTGATTGATGCGTTGCATTATGAGGACCTGTATATGTACTGTATCTACATGTGTACATGTGTAGTAGCCAGTCATGACGGGATCGTGCCGAGTGTCTTGTCGATTATGGCCAGACAAGACTCCACGTCGTCCCATTGCGACGATTCTCGGCCGTACGCGTCTGCAACAACCCCAAGGAATCAACCCGAGTCATTACTCTCCAGCTTCTCCGGCTCTCTCAGCCTCTCCGGCCCTCGCTGGCAGGCAATCTCGGCGACTCTTTCTGTTTTCAGGCCGGCAAGACAGCTTCCTGTGGTGCTGTGTAGACCTGGAATGGTCGGACTTGTTCTTTATGCCTTGTTCTATTAATGTACACCATATCCATAGGCATACATAGTTACGTTCATATCCGTACATTCATCCATACACAGATATGTACACGGTACATCTATATCCATTCATCCATACATGTGTACATATAGTACATCCATGTCCATACAGCCATATCCGTACATTCATCCATACATAGATATGTGCATAGTACATCTACAGTACATCCATATCCATTCATCCATACATACACATAGTACATCCATATCCGTACATTCATCCATACTCACGTACATGTGCTATTTAGCCGCCCCCCTCAACCACCACCAAATAAGGCATCCTCCCCCCCCCCCCTTTTCCCCCCACGTCACGCAGATTTCATGCCGATATTAAGTTTCCAAGCACGCGCGGCTGTTTATCCAGGTGTAGTGTAGGCGCTGGTATGGTGCAGATGTAGTGTAGGTCAGGCTAGGCTGGGCTGGACTGGGCTGGGCTAATGCTGGGGAGGTGCAGCCAAGGACCCTCGTTGTAATGTCGGGTTTTCATTCCTAATGTCTACGTGCTAAGGCCTTCGTTTTAATGTCCTAATGTCTACGTGCTAAGGCCTTCGTTTTAATGTCCTAATGTCCTACGTCCTACGTCCTGACGTCCAGAGACTTAGCTTGGATGGTGTGCTAGGAGCAGCGGCGGCAGCAGCGGCGTCGCAATTTGTGGTTTAGCAATGGGGGGGAGGGAGGCTTGTAATTTGTCCCATCATCATCATCACTAGGGGTGGTGTGAGGATTTGTTCTTTGATAATGAGGAAGAGGGTAGGTTTGTAATTCTTGACCATGACTGAGAGTGGTTTGTTACTTTTTGCTTGGCAACGCGGAGAGGGTGGGTTTGTAATTTCTGACAATACAATGAGGCAGAGGCAGAGGCAGCGGGTGGGCTGTGATTTGTTTGACAATGACTGAGGATTGTCTGATTTTTTGTCCTTTGAAAATAATCGAGTGTGTTCTTGACACACGAAAACGTACGTATCTTGCGCTTCTCTTCTCATCCGCCGGCCAGTGCTGCCCTACCAAGTCCCCTCCATCTTTGTATGTATGTATGTATGTATGTATGTATGTATGTATGTCTCGCCTGCTTGGTGTTTCTCTGCGAGAAACTCTCCTAACAAGTTGGGCGTTGACCTGTACATGTAATGTAGCCTGGCTGCAACAGCCCTGCCATGTCGGGCGATTCTACACGGCAGTCACCCCCCCCCCCCCCCCCCCCCCCGGGTATTCCTCCCAAAAGAAAGCAAAGAAAAATAAACATGGCAAGCAAAAGCTCTCATCATCCTGTCTGCCAATGTCTCAGCGCGGGCATCGTAATCTGTCGAAAGCCGATCTGGTGGATGTGGTACGAGGGGTAGTGTATCTGACGTGTATTACGTGGCGTGTATGTATGTATATGTATGTATGTATGCATACATATATGCTATCTAGAGCATTCGTGGTCAAGTGTCTATCCGGAATTGGTCTTCCGTTGACGCGTATGTATGTACATGTACATGTTATCTCTGGCTTGGTCGGTAAAACCACCTCCGTCTGCGGCCCACGGCGTGATGGATGGACCTTGCAAACCAACCTTCTTGGTCGTCCTGGCTGCAATTGAGCACTCCCCTCCCTGCACGGACTGATTGATGATGATGCTGCTTTGGGCGTGTTTCGGATGGGAGGAGCACAGGACGGTACTTTTGGGGGAGGTGGTCGATGGAGATGCGGTGGATGGTGACGACGGTGAGGGTTTGTTTTGAGGGCGTTGGATGGGAGGGGAATGGGATGGCTTGTTGTGTTCTTGGGAGGAGACATGCTGTGAGGGTCGTGCATGTTTGAATCAGCTGGTATGGCAACCGAGGGATGAGCCACGAAATGAATGACTGAGGATGGGCATGACGAGGAGGATGAGGGCCATGACTATGACGATGAGACACGGAGCTGAGGGTTGAGACAGGACTGGGAGGGGGTTGGGGGCGGTGCTGGTGCGGAGGGGTATGTGTTCTTTGTGTGTATGTATGTACGTGTACGAACGTATGTTGTTGTATGTGTATGTATGTATGTATGTATGTGTTGGATGTTGGTTGTCCGTCAGATGGTGTTGTTGGGCATGTAGATGCGTCGATCGTGGTTGAGCAAGTGGCTGTATGTACATACATACCTCTTACATACATATGTAGGTACTTATATTTGCATCAAATAGGTATGTACTTGCATGCCTACGCGCCCTGCCCGAATCTGGTCATGGCTGCGGGAAAGATTATGAATGACTGCAAGTATCATCATTTTAACATAGCACTGATAAGACGTAATATCATCATTGAGCTTATCACGGGCTGTTATGAATCACCAGAATCCGGTCCCGGACAGCGGTACATCAAAAAATATGTACTTGTATGTACATACTCACATACCTAAAGTACATAAAGCATGCATCATGTATTCAAAGAAAGTGTGTATGTCAACTTGGTACAGGGTAGGTTGTCCTCTCGAAGGTTGCGAGGGGATGCCATCGGCTTGGTTCACTGCGGACAACATATTGGACGAAGGGGTTTGTGACAAAGAACGGATTTATTTCCACCTGGCGTTGCGAGTGGATGATGGACTGTTTGGTCAAAAAGGGTGCCTGCCTGCGCGTTGGGTGCCAGGACGGCATAGAAGTGCGGTGCTTGTGCTGCTCTATGGCAGATGAGGGAGTCGTGCACGTCAGTTTCATAGAAGAATGGTTTGCGTCATGTAATTTATGCCTACGGCCTGCCTGCCCAAAGGTTTCCATATCCCGCGCCGAGGAAGTAGATGGAGACGTGCAGTCCGCGCGGCCGGGACAAAAGTATCCTCAGACACGTTGGAAATCACAGACTTGAAGGTAAGGCCCCATGTGCTCGCTGCTCGTCACATGATGAAAGCATGGAAGCGCTGGTGTGTAGTTGACATGAACAGTTGAAAGCTCTGATCGTGTTGTATCAAGGCGGAGGTTTGCGAGTTTGCGTTGACTCTTGCACGGGCTGGATGATGTCGTGATGGAGAAGAAAGGAAGGAGTCGTGGATTGGGAATATGAGATGGAGTTTTTGTGGATTGGCCGCTCTGAACAAATATCTAGGATGGCACGTTTCTGCCTTTGGAGAAGATGTAGAGGAGCGAAGATTGGTGAAGGGTGTGACGGAAGCGTGGATCGTGAGAAACGGCTGTGCTGTTGATATGATACCTGTCTGTAAATAAATGTCAGACTAGCCTCTTGTGCTGCCTGAACTATCCGCACTACATAGACGGGCATTGCATCGAACTTCTATGCTTGAAAAATGACTTGGGTACTATGAATTTAGAGAAGCTGCGTACAAGGGACTCATACGGAAGGTTTTGACAGAGATGTCTTGAGAGAAGCTGGTGAAGCTGACGACCTGCCAGCAAGATATCACGCACAGCCGCAACATCAACCACCAAAGCACACCCCTTCCATCTCACCGAATCTAACCCACAAGCACGACCATCTCCTAGACATTCCCAATCTCATAAACAACAAAACGAAAGCTATGCCATGCAATGTTGCTGCTATAAGATGCTTTCGTGCTTTGGCTGATGGCTTAGCCAGGCGTGGGTTTTGAACAACCCGATACTGGTAGGATGTATCTTGCTGGGCAAGCTTGCTAATACTCCGTGGGGGGTTAGAGGTTTGCGTGGCCAGAAGATATCACGATGGTGTGAGAGGTGGAAGGAGGCATTGACTAGTTTGGGGTGATGCGTCGAAGAGGTGCTTGGTCGGGGGAGAGGAAGAAGATGTGATGTATTGGAGGTGTTTAGCAGGGCTGTTGGTTATTAGGATGGCAGACTGGAACATTATTGTCGTGATGGCGGTGTCGCCGCTGCGGTGGAAGACATTTTATGGCTGTGAGTGGTGAGGTCGCTCGGGCGGTTTGTATACTTGGAGATGAGGACGTGGCATGATAGTGACGGCCTGGACATGGAATAACGGATGAATGGGCGTCGATGTGATTGATTAATTGATCAAATCATCGAGTAGCTAGCTAGCTTATATCAGGTTAATATAATGGCTTGTTGGAGATAACAAGGTGCTTGGCGATAAGACAAGTTGACCACGTCTAGGAAAAGTCCTAGCTGGATCACGGGATGCGACGTCTTCATCATATTTGTACGTACTACGCAGTAGAGGTCGAATCGGGGACATGACTTGATATGCAGACCACCAAAGCTTCATCGCCCATCGTTCATCACAGTCGCAACCGAACCCTGTGCGGATCCATCTCCAGGATAGACAGACAGACAGTCCACGAGATTGAGACTAGCCATGAATGGCCTCGCCATGCGGGATCATGTCGAGAACTTGGACAACCAGGTTCTGCATCTAGACGACTACCCAATCTGCCTGCGACTGACTGAGCCCATGAGCGAAGCCAGACGTCGCATGTCGTCGGCTGTGGCTGCTCTTCGGCCCTGATGCAGGCTCAAAGCCCGAGATGTGTGCACTTTACTCAATCAATATCGACGTCCATGCAAGACGAACGCGTCAATGGCTCTTTTGATTGATCCCCTGTCCCGAGCCATTCGCGCAAGCGGCTCCTTGTGGTCGTCTAAGGCGGCAGTGACGTTTATGCGGCATCGTGTACGGAGTCCGGAGTCCGGAGCAGAAGCAGAAGCCGGCCTATCCGAGGAGTTGCAAGCGCCAATATGTGCGTTTCGGGATGCGACAGTTGTAAAGAAATGCCTACTGAATGGGACTTGAGGAGCGTCTTCCGAGCTCTCGTGTCTTTTTTGCTTGGACAGAATTGCAATGTTACTTGAGACGGTCCACGATGAAGACTGACGACTGACGACTGACGACTGAAGAAAGGGGGCTTTGCCAGATAGGGCAAGTGCTCACGCCGGCCGGGCCTTCTTCATGTATTCGCGGTACCTGGCTGCCCGCAGGACGATAGGCTGAGCGCAGGTACCGGACCACGCTGGCGGCTGCATTGCAGGCAGGTGCAACTTGCGGTCTGCCCGCCCCAAACTTCCTCCATTGGCGGCACTCGCCCAATCACAACGCAGCAGCACCGCCATAGCAGGCCCCTCAGGCACGTGTGGGGGCGTTCTTGGTCTCAAACTTTGGTCCAAGCCGGTCCTCCACGTTTCAATGTTCGTTCATTGAACAATTGTGCGCCTCCGCCTACGTGGGCATTTTAGCTTCGTAATTTGTCTTTTTCCACAAAACTCTGAGCAGCGCATGGGCTCGTCACAAACACGTGAAGAGATTTTTTTTGTATTCTTTTTTTTTTCCCTTCCTCGCTTATTTATTTCCTTCCTTTTTGTCCAGTCTCTCTCTTTTTTCTTTTCATGTGCATGATCGGCATCGTATAGTTGGCATCTTCTGCGCTTGTCTCCTCCTCCGGGAAGACACCCCCCTTTTCCCTTCTTCTCTCTCCCGTCGCATCGATCGATAGCTTCACCGATTCCACGAGGCTCGAGATAATAGCAATCACCGACCGATCACCATGAGCTGGTTAACGGCGTTGGCGGGCGTCGCGGCCCCCTTCTTCCTCATCATGTCGCCCATTATTTCGTACGGCGACCAGATTTTGGCTATGCATCGTAGTAAAACCAGCGCCGGCTTCTCTTTGGATATTCCCTTGATCATGCTGGTTGCGTCTTTTTTGAGGTATGGCAGGACGTGCGCATCGCATTTGCGCCGTTGTTGTCCCATCATCCCCCCCCCTCCCCCTTTCTCTTGTTTTTGTATTATATATTTCATGCTACGGTGATTAACAGACGTAGAATCTTTTACTGGCCCGGCGCCAAATTCGACGGCAGCTTATTGGTGCAGTCCCTCGTCATGGTCGTCGTTCAAGGCATCCTGCTCAAGATTGCTCTCGAGCATAGACCTCTACCTGCCACCAAGGGTGGTGAAGGAAGCGTGCCTTTTTCCGGCCTCGAGGCAGATGGGGCCTTTTCTTTCCAGCGACCTTATAATTTCTGGAAGTGGCGATCGCACAAGCCGTACGTATGGCGAAATTATCCTTTTCTTGTATTGGGCTTCGTGCTACTCCCCCCGCTGGAGTGTATTTGCTTTGTCCCGCGCATGATGCACGCCTATCTTGTTTTCTTGGCGCCTATTGACATGGGCTTTTCTAAACCGCGGACTGACTTTGTGTGTGTGCGCGCGAGTAGATACTGGCACTTCCTTTTGTACCTCCTCGGCGGGCTGATTGTTTGCGAAGTTGTCTTTCGACCGATGGAATCCCTCTATTCCGCCTACTCCGTCTTCATCGGCTATCTCGGTCTTTCCATCGAAGCGACGCTGCCTATCCCGCAATTGTTGGCCAACGCGCAATCGCAGTCGTGCAAAGGGTTTCGACTGTCGGTCCTGGCCAGCTGGATTGGCGGTGACGCGATGAAGGTATTCTGGTTCTTTACGTCGACGAGCGCGATCCCGACGGCGTTTAAAGTATGCGGATGTTTCCAGGCGGCCTGCGACTGTCTGCTGGGAGTGCAATACTTGATGTACGGTGCTGGGGATAATGATGCTATTCTGAAAGAGCATGCTATGGAGGAGGCGCGCTGGGCTCGCGGCCATGAGACGTCGTCTCACTCGCATGGACGAACTCAATCGACGTCAAAGCGACCGACCACGTTTGGCGAACCCGAGTCGGAATAGAGGACCGTCTTGGAGATGGTTGTGCGCTGGTTGCGCGACAGTTGGATCGGATGGCAAGCGAATCACTTCTTCATGGGCACCCGACGTCTGGGCTACGACACTTGAATGAAGATGAAGGGGATGAAGAACAGACATGCTTGGATAAAGCATAGACTCACAGACCAGGATCGGGACTTGGGACATGGAACATGGGAATCATGGAACTTGGGCCCGACTTCCAAGGCACAATTGCATCTCTGCGCGGGTGCGCACGGCGTTTACTCCTGATAGAGCGGTACAAGCCAAGGCCGCGGCCGGTGCCGGGACATTTTGCATTGCCCGGGCCGCCAAAGGCACATATTCTAGACTATTGTAATAAGACCAAGGGGCATTTGTTCCTTTTGCCCGTTCATCCTTTACTTTATTTTTCAACAGTCCTGCGATGCAGACTGCCTGCGCGAGCGTGCCATGAAAAGTGCGCGTTGCCAAGTCGCTGCTATCACAGACGCACCACGCCGCGCCGGGGGTCTGAGCCCGAGAGGGGCAGGCCAGGGGTCGTCACTGGTCGCTGGTGGCATTTGATGGGAAAAAAAAAAGGTCCATGGCAATTGGATGCCCAGCCACCTCACTTGCATGTTTCATGTCCATGTCAACCCACGAGTCCGTCCCACGACGACTCATCGAGATGTACCAAGAGATCATCAAGATACCAGACGAGGCGTAACATTATTCATTTACGCTTTTTCATTCTTTTTTTAACATATACACTTGAACACTGAGACTGTGTTTCGCAGTCATTGTCTCAGCCAGCACGTCTCAACGGCTGTCTCCTCTCTCTCTCTCTTTTCTTTTTGCCATTTCTGGCTACGCCGTTGTTTCGTTCATGGTGGACCTTTTTTGCAGGAAGTGTATGGCAAGTGTATGGCATTGTCTGCTTGTCTGTTACTCGCGTCTGGAGGAGAACCTGCCAAGTCAGCTGGTAGATGAAAGAAGAGCAGACTCCTTAGTCGTGAGTCGTCAGTCGTGAGTCTTGAGTCTCGAGTCTTGAAGAAGCAACGCCACCAAACACGGTCTTTTCAAACCAACCTCTCGAAATAAAAACCATCTTTTGCGACAAACTGGAAAGAATTGGATCTCAAAAAAAAAAAAAAATTATCACGGCTTCACAGAAAACGTCAAGTTCCTTGTCGACACCCCAAAGCAGCAAAAAACTACTCACTCACCTTTAACAACCCTCTGAGTCCGCATCTCGACCCAACAAAACCATCTGGCCCTGCGCCCTCACTTCGTACTACATACAGACTCTTCACTTGGCGCTTCAACCATCTGCAATTTCTCTCGCTCCATCACTTTCCTCTCAGCCAGCTGTCATTTCGTTGCCACCCGCATCGCCTCACCTCGCAGCTGGCAAACTTAGACCTTGCACTGGCAGCGGGTGACTTTAGATTTCATCACTTCCTCGCGACGTGGGCAGGATTTTCTTTTACATTCTCGCTTCGTTCTGAAACCGGGCACGCTTTTTCGTTTTCGCTCTCGTTTTTATTCCTTCGTGGTGTTTTATTGCAGGTTGGTTTTGAGTTCCTACTTGTATTTTCTGGTCGTCTCGTTGGCAGTCTCTGTTGACTTTGCTGCTTACACAAATAAAAAGGCAAGAAAGAAAGAAGGAAAGAAAAAAAGAATATCCAGTTGTGCACTGCGAGTTTTGAACATTACATTGTTTACAGGACACTACCATTCATCTCTCTTTCTTTTTTCTTTCCTTTCCTTCCTTTCATTTCGCCATTTCACAAGCTTAATCCCGTTTACGGTGTGAATATACCATTCCGTATTTTCCTCCATCAAGTCTTTCTTTTGCTCATTAAACTAACCCAAACCCCCATTAGGCCTGCTTCTTTTTTACATCAGCTGGACAAAAGGACAAGATGGCTCCCTCTAACTCCAAAGCAAATTACAAGACGTACGAGGCGCAGGCCCGCATGATCAGGGCCATGGTTGCGGCCCATCCGGATGTAAAGTGGAATTACAAAGGTATGAATATGTTTGTTTCGTTTTTTTTTTCGTTTGTATGCCTTTTTTTTTCTTTTTGCATCAACACCAACCGGCCCATGACTCTCTCGCAAACAGTCTTCCCCTTCTCTCAAGAAAACACACACACACCCTTCACAAGACAAAGGTTGACATTGCCTCGCTCTTCGTGGTTCCCTCCTCTTTGCAGCCATCGTCGCCTGCTACGGCTCCGACATGTCGGAACACGCCCTGAACCATCGGTTCCGCAAGATAAGGGCCCAGAGCCTGGTCATCAAGTTGGGGCGGGAGCGCGGCTTCGACATGCGGGATCTGTGTGTTGATGAGAATAAACTGCCGTCTACGCAGGAGGCTGTTGATCAGAAGAGTATGCATTTTTTTTTAAATACACTCTTTTTTTTTTTTCTCCTTTTCCTCTTGGTTTGACTTTTTCCCCTTGTATTCTTTTCTTTTTTGACCATTTTGTAATAAAAGCGTCATCAGAATCTGACCCCTCCCCAGATATTGCCAAGTACTTTGGTCAATCCACCGCCGACGGCATCCAATTCCAATTTCGCGCCTACAAAAAGGACGCAGAAACCCTCCGTGCCGTTCACAGCGCGGGCGGCGATGTCGCAAACTGTCTCCCGCTCTCCACCCTCACGACCACGCCGTCCAAGCCAACAACGCCCTCGCGTTCCGCTTCCACCTTGACGACCAACACGCCCGTCTCCCGCCGCGGCGGCGCCAGCACCGGCACCAGCACCGCCCGCAAACGCCCCCGCATCAAGCGCTCCGCTTCCGATGATGAGCGCGACGACGACCTAGACGGCGACGACGACATGATGGACGACGAGAACGACGAACAAGAGCCCTCTGACCAGCACGATGACTGGAGCGACCGCGATGCCGCCACTCCGTCCCGCAAACCAACCAAGCACCCCCGCAGCAGCACAAAGGCCCGCTCCGCGACTCCGCGTCGCCACGCCGCCGCCAAAGCAAGCGCTACCATCGCCCTGCTCGGCTCCGAAGACAGCGAGGACACCACATGCATATCAGCTGCCGAGCCCCCTTCCACCACCACCCCGACACCAGCCCGGGCATACAAGTCCATCTTTGGCGATCCCCAGGTCGTGTCCGACCCGGCTGTGACGCAACCGCACAGCGGGCTCACGACCTTTGACCTAGACCCCTTTATGGAGACTACCATGCAGAGAAGCTCGTACGGGGACGACGGATATGGAGACGGGGAGATTTAAGCAACCAGAGCCCGAGGGTTTTTGATAGGAAAGGACATTTTCCCTGCTTTGCTTTTTCCCTTCCTTCCTTTCCTTTCTTTTTCTTTTTCTTTTTTCCAGTCACTTTAATTTTCTTTTCTGTTCCCCCCCCCTAGTTGAAAAAGCCATCCAGCCATCCCAAGGTCCCAAGGCAGTGAACACACCCCACCCTCGGGCCTACATCCCCGCCGCGGAAGAAGAGACACCAAAACTTGCCATCAGATCATGTTGGGAGCTGGACATGAGCCTCAGACGAGATCTAGGAGAAGTACACGTCCTTGGGTAGGTAGGTAGGTAGGCGGCTAGTGGGGAACGTACCTGGGGTGTACTTGGGAGGATACTTAATGGCGCAGAAGCTTTTTGTGTGGTTTGCTTGGAGAATAGACGACAGTGCAGCAAAGCACAGCACAGTACAGCACAGTATAGTACAGTATAGTACAGAGGACGAATGCAGGATGAGAGACGACATGTGGCAGATAAACAACCACGGGTGGCAGAAATGGAATGGCAGGGAAAGCACTACTAATGGCACGCGACAAAAAGACACACGGCCCATCAACCAAATGCACCCCCCAAACCAAGGGGACCGTCATGGCAGGCATGGAAAGGACGGGCCGGAATTTAGCTACAAAACTTGAATTGAATTGATACCACATCCGCTTGACTGTTCATATTCATCTTGTTTATTCAAAGTGTACAGAATGACAAACTGACAATGGCGCTCTTCATCTATCTACTGTGAGCTGTGGGGTTTTCCCAAAACAAGAAAAAGAAACAAGGAAACGAAAAAAAA
>SRPT01000841.1:0-13552 GCA_018360205.1 Claviceps digitariae
CCCCCCCCTTTTAAGCTCGTTGAATAGCGTTGTATTCCAGCATTGCTCGAACCATCATGTTCCACACACGGCCATCCCAGGAAGGAACCCGACGGCACAGGCGTTCAAGCCATCGGCTGCTTCATATGATGGCGGGACAAATGAGAAAGAAGATGAAAAAAAAAAAAAAAAGCAAGTCTTGTTGATTCTCGTCGGCAGATCTCCGTGCGAAAGCCCCCTTCCTGTCTCTTCTGGATACGAGGCACGAAGGAAAGACGAAACAACACGGAAAAAAACACCAGGGGCGCTTTGTTCACGTTTGGCTTGTCCACCTTGGGGTTAGCTTAGCATTTCCCAGGAGTAGGTTGATGGACGGTGGAGGGTGCCGTTTTGCTAGCGCAGTGCATTTATTTGTTCAAGGGAGGTCTGGTCGGTCGGGAGAAATGGCTGGGGGACCATTGAGCCATTGAGCCATTGAGCCATTGAGCCATTGAGCCATTGAGACCATTGAGACCATTGAACGCCCAATCTACTTGCGGCACGGTGGAATTATCTTTTTTTTTTTTTGTTTACAAAAATACCCGTAGTCTGTAGACCTACATTCATAAATATGGATATATATAGCGGGAAGCGGAAAGGAAAGCATGCGCATTGCCAGCATTTGTCCCGTCTCGCGCCCCCCACCTCCGCTGTCCTGACCCTTTCACCGGACCTTGGTACAATGGAGCCAGGCGGTGCAAGTCGGCGGTCCAGTCTGGTGCAAGTCTGGTTCACGCTACGCGTTTCAGATAGATCAGACCGCACCGGCCTTGGGGATCTTTCAGAACGCCCGACAGCCAATCCGCCCGGGACGGCCGCCGGTGGGGAGGCGACGACGTGGCTGGGGCAGACGGAGCCAATCAGGCTGCATGGTGAAGTTGCTGGCATTGACGGGTTTGTGGCTGGCGGGTTGGCTGGCAACTGACCAGACACCAAGCAGGCTTTTTATGTTTAATGTTCAATGTGTATGTTTAATGTTTAAGCACGGCGCCAATGTGCTCCGTGATTTTTTGGTTCCGACGAAGCAAAAATAGGTTGTACAAAGCGCGTGCTGCTGTCGAGAGCAGCTGAAAAGACTGCCCAGCCAGGGAGGGTTACGAACGTACGAACGTACGAACGTACTGTCGATATTGTAATATTGTACGAGCCCAACGGGGCAGGCGGGGCGCTTTACTGTTTCAACGTGGCCGCGCGGTCGGTCGTTGCGGGCCCGTAGTTGGTTGCACGCACGCACGCACGCACGCGCAGGCTGGTCTGAATGGGGGCGGGGGGGGATTGTTTGAGGCCGTGCATGGATGGATGGATGGATTCATGGAGCAAATCATGCGGGCTTGTGGCTCGGGCTTCTCTGTCGTCTTTTTTTTTTTTTTTTTTTTTTTTTTTTTTTTTTTTGCTCCCTTGGCGCTGGGCGGGGCGGGGCGGCTGCACTGACCAACCAGTCATGACGATATTTTGACAATGGAAACGGGGTGGGAAGCAGCCCGTGAAATGGTTGGATGGGGAGATTTAGCCTTTAGGGCGCCAGCGCCAGCGCCAGCTGCTTGCCAGCCGGCGCCCGGGGAAGACGGCAGAGTGAATGGCTGGCACTCGTCTTTGGCACTCGTCTTGCCTTTGGGCGCTTGCCCACGCTGACCCGTCACTTGCACATGAAAATGAAAAAGGAAAAGGTCCAGTCAACACTAGACGGTGGCACAGCCGCACAAGTCCGGGCTCCAGCGTGCTCCGAGCGGGCTCCCGCTTCAAGATGGGCAAGCGGCATGGACGGCTCCTGCCTCTGTGACTGGGCAATGATGTCAACTGTTTTGTTTGAGCCGTCTGAAATGGTCTGTTGTCCGGCTTTTTTTCTTTTTTTTTTAGTCCCGTGTCTAGTTCTAGTCCTGCGTGCCATCGTTTTGTTTTGTTTCCCGGCCTGCGCAAGTGCTGCTTACACGGATGTCTGGACCCTTTTTGGTCAGCGTTGCAGCCAGACTTGACTTGACACTTGATCAACAAGGGACCTGGATTCGTCCATTCGTCCCGCCTCCTGGCTGGTTCCACTTTCTTGTATCTTTTCTGGACGCCCCTGGCTGCCATCTCATCAGCTTCGTCGTCTTCTTTTTATTTCTCGCCTTCTTCTTCTTCTTCTTCTTTTTATCCTTTTTTTTTTTTCACTTCCTTCTTTCTACTTCCTTGTCGTCTTTCTTTCTTTCTTTGCATCCCCATCTTTCGTTTCTCCTCCCCCTTGCCATTGCTCCCGGGAACAAAGGGCATTTTGCATCAACGACAATAAGCAATAAGACGTGGGCGCAACCGGCCCTACCACCCTCAGCCCAGTGCTCTTCTGTGCTCACTTTCTTTCTTTGTCTTGACTCGGTTACTCTTTTTTATTAGCATTCGAAAAGAAGACAGCTTTTTGTTCGCCGTCTGGTTTTCCCATTTTTGTTTCTTCTCCATCTCGTTGCTCTCTGCTCCCTGCAGCTGCGCACTGTCACCGGGACCGGGTTCCTGCAGAACAGAACATCCTTTTGCATTCCATATATCTTTCGCTATCGTGCATTTGTGCATCTTCCTGGTAGAAGATCTTTTTCGTATCACCCTAATTATCACCCCAGCCTTGTGCGGAAGAAGAAGCCGTGGCAAAAAGAGGCAAAAAAATCAAAATCACAATTCACGACGACGGCATTGTTTCAACATCTCCTATCGAATTTTTCAGACCTGAGATCTACTCCCAGAGCGTCGTCTCCTTTCTCCTTGTCCCAGGACCACGAGCATTGGGCCTTTCACAATGAAGTTCATGAAGAGCGTTCATGCGGCGGCCGTGGTGGGCGGCGTCTTTGCCCCAAAGGATATCAACCTCGACAGCCAAAGTAGGTTTCAACATGTTCCACAAGCACACCACTCTATTTCATCTGTTAGACAATCATATGTGACTCGCATGGCTAATCATCGTTGCAGCCTCGGTCCGCAATGTCGCTGCCACGCTCGCTTTTGAAACTATGAGTTACTATAATGGTAACACTACCGATCCCAAAACAAGGGTATGCCAATCCAATCCAATCCGTGCCCCGTCGTCTTGCCACGTCCTCACACCTTTTCTTTAGGAATTTGGCAACGTCAAAAAGCCATACTATTGGTGGGTGGCCGGCGCCCTCTGGGGTGCAATGCTGGATTACTATCACTACACCACCGACCCCAGCTACAACGATGTCGTGTTACAAGCTTTGTTGGCCCCTACCAACCTTGGCACCGGCAAGGATTACATGCCTTCTGAGCATGCCGACGAAGAAGGCAACGATGACCTCTTCTTCTGGGGCTCGGCTGTGCTCTCTGCTGCCGAGCGCAACTTCCCCCAGCCCAATGCCAACCTCCCCTCCTGGCTCGACATCTCCGTCAACGTCTTCAACCAACTCGCAGGCCGATGGGATACCAAGCACTGCAACGGCGGTCTCTTTTGGCAAATCTTGGCCAGCAACCCCAATGGCCTCAAGTACAAAAACTCGGTCAGCAACGGTGGCTTTTTTCAGCTGGCTGCCCGCTTGGCCCGTGCCACAGGCAACGAGACGTATCTCGAATGGGCCGAGAAAGCGTGGGATTGGAACGCTGAAGTAGGCTTCATCGACAACCAGACGTATCGTATTTACGATGGCGCTGGCATCGAGTCGGGCTGCAAGGCCGTCAACAAGAAATCCTTTTCCTACACGACGGGCATCTTCCTGTACGGTGCTGCCATCATGGCTGAGCATACTGGCCAGGACAAGTGGGCTCAGCGCAGCGAGAAGCTCCTCGACGAGGCCGGCAAGTACTTCTTCACGGGCAAGGACAAGGACATTATGTGGGAAGCGGAATGCGAGCCCACCAACACCTGCAACTACGACATGGTCAATTTCAAGGGCTATCTATCCCGCTTCATGTGGCAGACGGCGCGCATCATGCCCTCGCTGCGCACCAAGATTGAGAGCCTGCTCATTCCTACCGCCAAAGCCGCCGCCGCCACGTGCACCGGTGGCAAGTCTGGTCACCAGTGCGGTATGAAGTGGTATGTCGGCGGCTTTGACAACATCGTCACCTTTGGCGGTGCCGTGTGTGCCCAGGAGACGATCCAGGGCCTCCTTTCCAAGGACTCGACGCTCCCCTTCAAGGGCAAGGACATCAAATGGGTCAAGGATGCTACCTTTACCCCCATTGACACCTATGCTAACAGCCAAACGAGACGTGATGTAATACCGCCCTCCACCTCTCAGACGCCTGTGTCCCCGGTCTCATCCCAGCCCAGCGAGCCCAGCGACACAAGTCCAAACAAGTCTGGAGGGAATTCTGTGGCGGCGACTACTGGCCGATGGTCGTTGTTGGCGTTGAACGTCGTCATTGCAGCCTGGTGCTTGATATGATGACCGTAGCGTCTTGCAACAGCATTGCCGAGCAATCGAGTCGAGCCGGTCCTGCCCCTGTTCGTTTTACGGGCCGCGGCCTATGTAAGACGTGGGGATCAATGTTGTACACATTGTAACTCGGCCACTGAAATACCGTCTTTTCTTTTTTCTTTTTTCTTCTTGTCTTTGGGTATACAGTATACATACACTGTTCCCCACGCAGCGAAACCGTCATCTTGGCTCCAGCATTACGCGACACGTCTTTTTTTTATATATATATATTTTTCTTCTCATTCTACTCACAATTCATGTCATACTCGGGAAAAAGAGGGCGTTGAAGTGATGTTGATTACATGGATTACTCGATAGACATATACATACACGGGCTGGTTCTGGGTGTGGTTCTCGCCCGTGTTGCATGCGTAGGACATAGGTTTAGGATAATGCATTTTTTCATGGCGTTGAAAACTGTTCAAAAGTGGACGATGAATTTTCTAGGTCCTCGAAATTGTCTACGGCGTGAAATGTCCTCGGGCAATCAAGATATTCTTTGGCATTTAATCCTCGTGGCCATTCAAGCGACCCGAATGCGTGAAAATGTCTTCAAACCCCTGGGAATTTAAAATGTTCGGCCTGAAATGAAAATCCTGTTGGGCATTTCCATCATCGCGGCTGCAAACTCCCCTGCATCGGTACGTTCCAACAAGTTATGGATGGATCCCCGCTTACCACTGTCGCTGTATCCGTATGCATGGATGGGAGGTTTTGTTTGGTCTTGAATGCATAAAGTGTGTTGGGTGGGTAGGTCGATATGTCTAGGTTTTATTTATGAATATAGAGTGTATGTATCTAGGGTGGATGTTTTCCTTGACTTGGCGTTTGTTGAGTAGACAGCACTAGTTTATTTATTTATTTACTTATTAATTAATTGATTGATTGATGAAAAAAAGGGGAGGACTTGCTCTCTATTTGATTACACTTTTGGTAAGAATACATGGCAAGGCATCTACTGCGTCTACAGTAGTACACTTTTCTAACAATGATAATAACATAGAAAGTTGCTTTTATTTCTACTTTTTATACACCAAAGCATATTTATTATCCCTCAAGTAACACTTTCACAACCAGCCATGGAAATTCCACCTCATCAGCCCCTTCCTATGTCCCACACCCCCGGACATCACTACCGCAAATGTTTCTGTGAAAACAAAAAAAAAAGAAAAGAAAAGAAAAAAAAAGAAAGGAAGAAAGAAAGAAAGAAAAAAGGTGCAGTGCCATCCCGGCGTGCACTACGACAAAGACGCCTTCACATCGCCTATGGCCCATGGCAACGCCCACAACAACTCCTTGACTTCGTCGGCCGTGCCGACCGTGATGCGCAAACAGCCGACACAGCCGTGCTCGTGGCCCCGGAACCGGACAACCACCCTCGTCTTCTCGGCGAGTCGCTTGTAGACGGCCAGGGCGGTGGCATTGTCGGGCTGGCCGGTGCGCGGGTCGAGAATCTCGTAGAGCAGGAAGTTGCTGGCCGTGCCGCCGAGGAGTCGTCCCACGCCGTCCATCTTGGCTAGCTGGTGCTGCATGCGCTCGCGCTGGACGACTATTTTGGCGAGGTTGGCGCGCATGGTGGCGAGGCCTTTTTCGCTGACGGCGTGGCGGGCCAGTGCGCTGGTCGGGCTGGGCACGTTGTAGGGTGCCTTCATGTTGTTGAGGAGGTGGGCGATGGGGGGCGAGGTGAAGGCAGAGCCGAGGCGGATGCCTGCCATGCCAAAGGCCTTGGAGAGGGTCTGCAGGACGACGAGGTTGGGGTACTCGGCGACGAGTTCGGCCAGGGAGGCATCATGGCCGGCGAAGTCGATGTAGGCCTCGTCGAGGACCACGACGCCGTTCCAGGTGGGGTGCTCGAGGATCTTTACGATGTCTGTCTTGGCGAGCAGGGAGCCTGTGGGGTTTCCTGGCGAGCAGAAATAGGCGAGTTTGATGTTGTTGTTGTTGCTGCTGCTGCTGCTGCTGTTCTGTTCTTGTGATGACGACGACGACGACGACGACGACGACGATGATGATAGCGCGGCTGTTATGGCCGGCACGTCGAGTGAAAAGGACGGGCCGGGCAGGAGGGGCACTTTGACGATGCTCACGTCGTTGACCTGCGCGGAGACGGAGTACATGCCATAGGTCGGCGGGCAGACGAGGATGCTGTCCTTTCCGGGCACGCAGAAGCAGCGGATGAGGGCGTCAATGGCCTCGTCGGAGCCCAACCCGACGAAGAGGTGGTCCGGAGTGATGGTCTTGGGGGTGTGGGCGTGGGTGTTGCGCAACGCGCAGAGGAGCTGTTTCAACTCATGCTGGTGAGGGTCTGGATAGCGGTGCAGGCCGAGAGGGTCAATTCCCAAGAGGGGTGGTGATGAAGCTGTCGTGGTGGAAATGTCGGCGACATTGATGGCTGGACCAAAAGCATTTTCATTGGCGTCGAGGAGGATATTTACGCCATTTTCTTTGTAGTCACTGGAAATTGGGGGGTTGGAAAAGAAACGTGGTTAGCCGGGATCCGGGCGAGATGAGGAATTGTGGATGTGGATGTCCCCCCTTTTTTTTTTCTTTTCGTCAATCCCAAAGGAATAAGGAAAGAAATAAGAAAAAAAGAAAAGGCGATGGAGGGCTGTGGTGTGCGGGGTGAGACGTGATGTGATGTTTTGGAGGCGGGGAAGAACGCACTCTCGAGCGCAGCGATATGGCTGCAGCGCCAAAATGTTGGGCCGAGCACACGTCTCGAGGTTGAATGGCGACATGGCAATCAATGTTCACACGAACTGGCGGGCGGTCGGTGAGCACTGGTGGATTGTCGTCGTCGTCGTCCCGTCGTCGTCCCGTCGGCGGTCTTGGTGTTTGTTGGCGACACGGTCTGATATATGATGATGTATGCACATATGATGTGTTTTCAGCAAAAGATAAGATAAGGAAATGCTTTTTGAGTCAGGGACCAAACCGCATCTCGCCCGCCCCCACGCGCCGAGTCCGGAGATGATGCATCGGATCAAAGGTGACCTGGTGGGTCCGGGAAGAGAAGCCAGGGGCGGCGGGGTGCTTTCGTCGTTGGAATTGGCTGGCTTGGAAGTTGGGTGACTCGATCTGCATATCTACGGCCGAAACCCTGCACGGCATGTATTATGTTGGCGGCAGGCCGAGCCGAAGCCGTTGTTGGAAGTTGATCCTTGTCTGAGTCTTTTTTCTCCTTTGCCGTGGCAGTCGCTGAGATGTGTTGGCTCGAGTCGTGAGCCGGCAATGGGGAATGGAAGTCATGGGCGCATGGCTGAACCACAGGTCATCTTCTCACAAATCGTGACTTCATTGAGCGGCAGACATTTTTTTTCTCCCTTCTCGCAAGAAGAGCCGCACATGAGTTCAAGATGCATGGCATTATTTGCTGTTGTCCCAGGTGCTCCAAGTTATGTCAGCTAGTTCTCTTCGTCTTCAGCTGGCCACAAGACCCAGATAATCACTATGAAAGACTTGATTACAGTCGCAGCCCAAAGTACGCCCTGAATCCCAAACGAGCTGTGGGACAGCAAACCTCCTATGACGGCTCCCGTCAGCAACATAATGGGCGCAGATGCTCTTCGATTTCTCTCGGCGTTGTCACGTCTAAACAGATCCTGATCCGAGAACAAATCACAGTAGATGCTCGTCAAAACAACACTCGTCAATGCGTTGTACTTCAAGGCTCGAGACGTCACCGCCTGACCACAGGACTGGAATGCAATCAGCGCCAGAGGCAACAGTACAGACCAGCTCACGGCGGTTTCATTCTTGGGCGTTGGCTCTACTGTCACAATGATAGCTGCAGCCATGCTCAGCATCGCTTGAGCGGCGAAGGAGGCGCACAAGACCCAGCGCCGCTTGGGAGAGAAGAAACGATGGAAGCGTGCGAAGAAGAAGGAGCCGGCACAAAAGGATAGCAGTGAAATGCCCGATTTGTATAGACGTGGAGTGATGGGCGGGTACACGAGTGAAGCAAGACCCAGGCCAACATAGACCGTGTTTCCTAAAGAAAAACATCACGTTCAATACATGGCGGATTCGAATTGGGTTCCGGCTCAGTATGGCCGGGAAACAGAATGAGAAAAGAGGGAAAAAAGACAAAGAAAAGGCGCATTTGCTTACCAGTTTGCATGGAAACAAAAGACCCCCAAACTTGTATCGATGCGCTGTCCAACAGGCCCGTCACGATATAGCAGAGCAACAAGACGAGGTCCGCGTGTGACCGTGACACCTCGGCCGTCATTTGCTTCCGACATCTGGCCAGTCGAGAATGCGAATCTGCTTTGCGTCCGAGAAGAGGTTGCTGCTCGTGATCGCCGTGCGTGCCATTGGCTTCGTGATTAGCTTGGCAGGCATTTCTGGTCGTGCCGTATTCGCTCATCTTGAGTCTTGAGGAGAACAAGCAATTGATGCTGAAAGATGGATTTTCCGAGTTCGGATGAACCGTCGTCGGTCGGCAAGTAATAGTGAAGAGCTTACAACTCTCTCAAGAGCGACAGAAAATAATCAACACCTTGGGTAGACTAGTAGGACAGGCGCACATGGGCAGCGAAAAGCGGGAGGTTTTGTTGATTCAAGATTTGGGGTCCAGCCCGCATCCCATCTCCAATGTTCGGCTCCGTTCTTTCTGCATGTACCTGCTATTGTTAGGGCGAGCATCGTGCATGTTTCTCAGTTAGAGCGAGACCGGCATGGCCAGCGGGGTGAGCCAGGCCCGCCCTGGACCCTACAACAGTAAGTGGGTGGCAGATCACTCAGGAGTCAGGTGTACCATCGGCGCCATTTGTATCAGGATTCAGAAAGCGACATGCGTTCTCTGGATAGCAGGCATTCACGCGCACGATGATGAGGGTTATGCGCTGAGGATTGAGGTTGAGAGTCAATATGAGGTTGAACAGTCTGGCTCAACGTTATCTACAAATTACAAAGTTGCCAAGGAAGGTGCCTCCTGAGACTTCCCCTAGGAAGGCGCTCGCGTGACATGGATGATGACAGCTCCCAGCCTGAAATATCCAGCCTGAAATATGAGGCAAGAACGGCGGCAGGCTCACCCCATCATTGCATACTGGCAACTGCGCATGCAGACGTCATTGGCGCCCATTCTTCTACAGACACGGTGCACAAATAACGAGCTCGGACTTGGCTCGGCAACTGACTCTCGACACTCGACTCTCGACTCTCGCTCGGGCTAGCAATAAGCAATAACCAGACGAGCCAAAGCCAAAATCAGCCAGACAAAGCGTCCCGACTCTCGACTCCCAACCCCCAAAATCCCAAATCCCAACTACCGATTCCCCTGAGGATCGACATGGACGCTTCCGGTGCAGACATAGCCACGCACAGAGTCGCATTCCCGATCGGCTGGACGGCAGACTGTGATGGTGCTATCTCCGGCTATGCATGACCTTTTGGGAACGTGATGCAGTGCCTGAGTGGATGGTAATGGTCAATGGTGGGTGTAGCTGGCTGGCCACGCCACCGTCAATGGAAGAGGGCACTTTATAATGGCGTTGCGTCCATGACGCACTTGTGCCAATCACTTGTGCCACTGGGCCTCAGTTTCTTCCCCTCGTCGTTGATTCCTTCCGATTACAGGAGAAGGGGCATCCTGCTACACGGCAAGTGATGGTTCAATAACTGAAGCTTCACCATTCACCATTCTGCTCACCAAAATCCAATCACTTCACATACTCGCGGCCCAAATCATCACGCAAACATGAAGCTCTTTGCAGCTCGGTTTCTCCTTGCTGGAGCTCTAGCCAGCATATGTGTTGCGCTACCTCACCGCGACTCACCTCAACAGCGACTCGCCAAAGGTTTCCAACTTGCGGGCAAATTTGCCAGGGAGGAGCCTTACACACCGGGTCACCGCGATCCTTACGACCACGCCATCGATCCTATTCGCGAGGGCCTCAACCCACGACCCTGGCGCAACGGCAATGGCGCTTCTATTCTTGGACCGTACAATCGCGACCGGTCGCGACAGAGTCCTGATCTGATTCGCCCGCCCAGCACTGATCACGGGCAGATTCCCAACATGAGATGGAGCTTCACCGACTCGCATGTTCGAATCGAGGTACGCCAATGCCACTGCTAAATTATGGACGCGACGTGTACTAACAAACGGCTTATTAGGAAGGTGGCTGGACTCGGCAAACCACCGTTCGGGAGCTGCCCACTAGCGTGGAGCTTGCTGGTGTCAACATGAGGCTTGATAAGGGCGTCATCCGCGAGCTTCATTGGCACAAAGAAGCTGAGTGGGCTTTTGTTCTTGAAGGCGAGGTCCGCGTCACAGCTCTCGATTATGAAGGGGGCAACTTCATGGACGATTTGAAGAAGGGTGATTTGTGGTACTTTCCCAGCGGTGTACCTCACTCCCTTCAAGGTCTGGGAGAAAATGGCACCGAATTCATGCTCATCTTTGACGACGGAGGATTCTCTGAGGAATCCACCTTTATTTTGACAGATTGGTTAGGTATGTGCCCCCCCTCTTGTTCCGAAATCATAGACAGAGGGGCTCAACGTCCAGATTCAACATCAAAACTTACACAACACTTGTAGCCCACACACCCAAGTCGGTCATTGCCAAGAATTTCAAGCTAGCACCCGAAGTCTTTGCCCATCTCCCGGCAGGTGAGAGATACATCTTCCAAGGATCTAATCCAGACTCGATCGACGAGGAAAGGCCTACCGGAAAACACGTCAAGAAGTCCAAGTACCAGTTTACCCACAAGATGCTCGATCAGGAACCCAAGAAAACGTCAGGCGGCCTGGTCCGCATTACTGACTCGACAAATTTTCCCATCTCCAAGACGGTGGCTGCCGCTCACGTCATTATCGAGCCTGGCGCCATACGCGAAATGCACTGGCATCCTCTGGCTGATGAGTGGTCCTTCTTTATGCGCGGCCGCGCGAGAGTCACCATATTTGCTGCTGAGGGCAACGCCCGAACATTTGACTACATGCCCGGCGATGTGGGCATTGTGCCCAAGAACATGGGCCATTTTGTCGAGAATATTGGCGACGAGCCTGTTGAAATGCTGGAAGTGTTTAGGACGGACCAGTTTCGAGACTTTTCTCTGTTCCAGTGGATGGGCGAGACGCCTCAGAGAATGGTGGTCGACCACTTGTTTGCTGGGGACGAGGAGAATGGCAAAAAATTCTGGCACTCGGTCAAGGATGCCAAGAAAGACGAGGTGAAGCAAGCAGACGGTGCTGAAGATGGACAAGATGAAGGCGAGGGCGAGCTATAGAATGTGACGGAAGATGCGGAAAATAAAGGGCGTCACACTTACACGAATGCCACAAATGGCTACGAGTCACGAGGACGATGATGTGTGGATTAGACGATTTGATCAAAGGGATGCGCAACCGTTGAGTGCGCTGCTTTTTTATGTAACATGATGGACAAGCGAACCGGCAGTCGTGTATTTTGGGTTTACACACGGAGAAAGTGAGTAAAATAAAATAGCATGTTTGACATCTTGTCCTTAATGGACACAAGCGAGTCAATACATGCATAATTCACGCATGCACTTTTCCGCTCGGCCCGCCCACCCAGAGCAATTGCTCAATTAGGTTGGCTTTCGATTAAAGCCTTTTTTATCTTTTTTTTTACCTTTTTTTTTTTGTGTGATTTAAAAAGAAGGACAAACATCGTGTTAGTGAATAGACCATGCGACTTTGGCACACACGTCACCCCATCACCAAAGGAGGGCGTGGAACGGGTGGTCAAACTCGGAATTCAATCGAGCAGCGGCATCACGTGATGGTCGTTGTGTCGTATCCCGAGCACACAATACTAAAACAGATGATTCACAATAGGTATGTAGGTATTGGTGAATCGTGTTCCAGGAGTTGGTGAGAGCATACAAATGGAAAAGCTAGGACAGCCACACGGGTGGCGTGTGGAAAAGAATCAGATATTCGGTGGCCCTCTTGTCAAGCGATTCGCCGACTTGGTAAGCCACTTGGCAGGAAGAGAGCTCCTCGGACGCGGGGGATCCAAGCATATATGCTGCTTGGCTTGACTATAAAGTGCCATCGAGAAACGTAATGCCTACCAGGAACTGCTTTTCACGATGAACAAAATCATTGCAACCAAGGCGATAAAAATCAAGAGGAAAGAGTCCATGTTCGTCTCCGCCCGCGCTCATTGGTCCTGCGCAGAGCTCAACTTTAGATGACGGGTCCCGCCAACGCCAACGCCAACGCCAACGCCAACAGACACCTCCGTCCACTTTGCCCGGTGCCTCTGCGAGACCATCAGGCAAGCGCATCGCTCATCCAAATCTGAGAGAGTACGAGAGTACCCTGAGAAGCAGCCAGAGCAGTGAGAGCAGTGGTCCTGATCTACTTGCTAAGATGGCTGCTGCATCAGTTGCCAGCACGTCCGAGCCTGACATGTCGCAGCTTCACGCATTCGCCCTGCTGGTAAGTCCATCCAGTCTACCGAATGTCACCCAAGAGGTCCAACTTCGACGGGCGTACAAAAACCACCACTCCAGCTCATCTCAAACATGAATACCATACGTTCCGCGACATTCAACTAACGTTCTGCGACATTCAACTAATGCCATTGCCCTATTGCGCCTTTCCAATCCATAAGATCACCTACTGCATCATATACGTGCTCCCGCTCTACGCCTCCGCTGCCACCAGAGCCGCCGCAGGTCGTCCCCGGGACTCATCCGACGCCATCCGCGCTAGGATACGCTCCGTGTCGCTTTCTACCTTGTTGTGCTCGCTGGCCACCCTCGTCATCATCTCCAGGTCTTCCATTGCGCTGCGGTACTCGCCCTGGAATTTAATGGGCTATTGGCCTCCCGGGGTGGTTGAGGCGTGCAAGGCCCTGCTCCTGACGTGTCTGCTCTTCTCGGGGCCTCTGTATGAACACCTGGTCATTGAAGGGACCTGGAGGAGTTGGGTGTCGCTGGATCCGTTAAAAGAGGTGTGGTCTGACTGGGCGGTTTGGAGGAACATGGTGGCGGTATGGCTAAGTTTTGCATTTCTTTTCTTTTTTCTTTTATTCCTTTCTTTTCTCTTTTCCTTTTTCTTTTATTTCTTTCTTTTCTTTTTTCCTTTTTCTGTTATTTTTTATTATTTATTTAATTTTTTTTTTTCAAAAAAAAAAAAAAAGAGAGAGG
>SRPT01000842.1:0-13525 GCA_018360205.1 Claviceps digitariae
GGGGGGGGAAGGGGTGTGGTAGTGGAAATTCCTGTGGTGTTTGTGTACATGTGGGAAATGTGATTATAGTAAATTAATGAGCGGATAGGCATGGGTTGGTGTTGGCGTCCATCAGGGTCTAGGGGGTGGGCAAGAAGACGAAGAAATGGTCTAATGGTGTGTGTGGTACGTGAGACATTTCCCACGTTTTGGAAAACCATAAAACTGGAAATTAAAACTAAAAAGTAAACATGTAAACAATAAATATGTAAGAAGAAGAAAAAAAAAAGGCACCTCGTCCGAGTATAAACAGCTCTTCTGCCGAGAGCAGTGGCTCACTGCTCGGTTATCTCATCATCATTATGTTCATGTACTTTTCCCGCTCTACTTCCCACGGCGGGACATCCAAGATGCCGAGACTAGCCATGTACAAGGTAGAATTTATCTTCATGGATATACATCCCGAGGTACGTACACATACGTAGTGTGCCTGCCTGCCTCTCGTACTATCCACCATTCTAGCTGCTAGTCCGGTGGGGGTTAGTTTTGATCCTCGTCAGACTCCAACTCTAACTCAGCTCAATCAATCCCATTTTTTTCATTCCTCGCCAATCTGGATGGACGGTCGTAGTGCTGCCAAGGCTTGTAAGGCCAGCGGGCCCCCTGCAACGTGCAACGTGCAAATGCGATGGCTGTATTAAGGCTGAGTAAATGACATATTGCGACAGGCTAGCTCGAGTCCAGACAGCCTCCTCATCTGTCTGGCTGTCTGGCCGGCTGGCTCTAACTTTTGGCCCCCTTTTAACAAACCCACCCCCCCCCCCGGCCCCCGTTTCCCCCAGTCCTGGAACTTCCGGATCGCCATCGCCTGGATTGACGCATGGACACAATCATAATACCTTTCACGTATATCCTCCAGGGGTGACACCTTTTTTTTTTCACCTTTTTAAGGAAATATTCACATTTTCTCCTCTCTCCGCTTGCCGTGCTAGGCATGCCCAATGTCTTGTTCTGCGTAGCCGATTCGCTGCTTCTGGCTTTTGGCCCCCTTCTCCCCTTCCCTTGCCCCGAGCCCGCTCAACCCCGGCCAGCGGCATGGAAAGGCAACAACGCTTCAAAGACAGCTTTTGTTAAATAAGACAACGCCACAGCGGGTCTAGGCTTTGGTTAAAATCGTAGTCAGGTGCCTGACTACTTGATTGCCGACTTCCTCAGTGCCGGCATTGCCGCCCATATCCTTGGTTCTCAGTCCGCCGTCAATGGCGGCCTTGACAGCAGCTTCCACAGCCTTGGCCTCCTCTGGAAGATTGAGCGAGTACCGAAGCATCATGGCCACTGATAAGATTGTGCCAAGAGGGTTGACAATTCCCTTGCCTGAGATATCGGGAGCAGAGCCTGCATCATGAAAGAAAAAAAATCAACACAAGAAATTCTTCCACAAAGAGAGTTTCTCTTGGTGTTTTTGAAGTTTTCTTTTCTGGAGGAAAATGGTCATAGAATGTCATGCAAACCGAATGACAAAAAAACCCGCCCAGTGGACCCCATCCGGATCGACGATTTTCGGCGATGCAGTTGTGAGGGGAGGGGAAGGGGAAGGGGGGGGAAGAGGGGGGGAGGGGCGCGAAATTTGATCGAGACGGGGGCCGCTCAAAGGAACGGATGGACTCACCGTGAATAGGCTCGTAAATGCCGTTGCACTTGCTCTTGCCATCCGGGATACCGCTCAAGCTCGCACTCGGCAGCAGACCAATGCTACCGGGAATAACACTGGCCTCGTCGCTGATAATGTCACCAAACAAATTGCTCGTTACAACCACTCCGTTCAGACCTCTTGGGTTCTTGATCAGGATCATGGCCGCACTATCAATGAGCTGATGCTCTACCTTCAAATCAGGAAATTCCTTCTCGAATGTCTCCGTCATGACCTTCCGCCACAGGCGGCTGGTGGCCAGGACGTTGGCCTTGTCCAAAGACCAGACCGTCTTTTCTCCACGACCACGGGCCAGGAACCCGGCCAATCGAGCCACACGCTCAATTTCGGGGCGAGAGTAGGGTTCCGAGTCCCAAGCAATGCCAGAACCGTCGTCCTCCTTGCGATCCCCAAAGTAGATGCCTCCAGTCAGCTCGCGGACAATGACGATGTCGGTACCGCGGCAGACCTCTGCTTTGAGGGGCGATGAGTCGACCAGGGCGTCTGAGGCAAAGAAGCAGGGGCGCAAGTTGCCATAGGTTCCCATTTCTTTGCGCAATTTGAGCAATCCCTGCTCTGGCCGAACAGCACCGGTGCCCCATTTGGGACCACCGATTGCACCAAGAAGGACAGCATCTGCGGATTTGGCGGCATCGAGCGCCTCATCAGTCAGAGGGCTGCCGGTGGCGTCGATGGAGCACTGAGTTGCGACAAGGGTATGTGTCAGCGTGATATGACTCGGGCCTCAAATAAGGCGACGAAGACTGGTCTTTTGAGTGAATCAGGGAAGAAGGGGGGGGGGGGGTCAGATTGATGGAAAGGCGGCGAATCGACTTACACCGCCGAGCAATTTCTCGACTAGGTTGAATTTGCCAACACTTGGTCTATGTTGCTCAATTGCATTGAGAACCTTGGTTGTGCCGCGAGGACAACTCATGTTAGCTGCTATGACTAGCGACCCTGTTTATACTCCATCGGCAAGGATAAACCCTTTCCGTTCTGTGTCAATCCGGGCTGTGTCGCGCGACGTTGGCGCAGCGCAGAGTGAGGAAAAAAATGCAATGGCAAACGTACCTTGACACCTTCGGCGATGACCTGTCAAATATGTCCACCCCATTAGCCTGATGTTTTACCCCCTTCGGGTCGTAGCAGAGACAGAAAATCAAGGCGGGCTGTGACGTACCTCGGGACCGCAATGGTCGCCGGCAAAGACGACGATATTGTGCTCAGCCATTGTTGCGGAATTGCTGATGGCGGGACGCGCGCAGGAATCCTGGATGCAAGAGGGATGGTTTACGAGGCGGTTCACGCGCCCAAAGATGGCAGTCGTGAATAAATACTTGCTCGTGATTGATGATGCTGCCCCTCCCCCGCTAGCCGAGATCGGAGCTGTCGACGGAAAAGTGCCGGTTCATCCGTTATTTTCATCATGGGCGAGTTATCCTCGCTCCTCGGGCGCGAAATAGCTGATCGATTGATGTTTTTCTCTTGCAATTGTCCTCTGAAATACAATGGCAGGACGCACAAGACCATATGTACCTACGCATGCACACACATGCATACTACATACCTACGGGTACCTACCTACACGTACCTGCTGCATACAAAGTACATGGACACAGAAAAAGAGATGTGTCATTTGCATTGGGATCTTATTGGCGCTGACCACTCTCCAGTGTCCACTCACTGTTCACCGCATCTCCTCATAATTTCCTCCTGTTCAACTCAGCCTCATAGACGGCGTCCCACCTCGGTGCTAAAGAGTGATTGGCTGTCGTCGTTGCATGCCCGCAGCCTTCCATTAGCCGATCGACTTGATAGGCCAGAGCCTTTGGGACGTTGTCTTCAGAATCCATGGACAAGCGCTCTACTTCTTTATCACAAGAAATGCTCTTCACCTGACTCTGCCACGTTTTTGTCCGTCTCTCTTACCCCGCCCCTTTCGTTTCACCTCACTCAATTATTGATTATTTGGCAGCAAACCATTCACGTTGCCGCTGCAAGATCCTGCTCCAAATCTCGTGTCAGATCCACCTGCACCTGGTGCCCGCGGCAAGCTCCGAATGGAGCCACGTCACTTTGTGCACGCTGATGGCTCCTAATTTCTTTGTGAATCGAGCCGCTCCAAGAGCGCTGGAGCTTGTGTCGTACCTGGGCCCTGTATCCTCCGAGCATTCGCGGCCGATTTCATCCACAAGTCCGCGAAATGGACTGCGGGGAGAGGGAGGACTTTGTTCTGTTCTGTTCGATCAAGCCTTTGGTTGTTTTTGGCAAAATCAGCTCACACCTGACTCATGAGACCACCTAATCTGCCTGATCTGGCACAGCACTCACAGCGCTGGCGTGCCGATTTGTCTTGCTGTTTGTTGACCGTTTTTGTTGTTTTTGTGTTGTCGTTGGTTCTCCTCGCTGTCATTGGCCTAGGCGCCTATTCGGAATTGCGCCACCTTAATCGAAAGTGACTGTATGTAACAGCTGGCTTTTTTTTTTCTTTCTTTCTTTCTTTCTTTCTTTCTTTCTTTCTTTCTTTCTTTCTTTCTTTTTTTGGAGATTAGTCATGTAGAAGAAGTTGGGAATTCTGTTCGAATTCTTCTCGTCTTCTGCCAATGTGACAAATCATTTCACCAAGCTAAGCCTGTCAAGTCCCCGGCAGATTACGAAACCTTGAGACCTCAATCTTAACATTTCTTGCTTTTGGATCTCGGGGTCGTGAAACACAAGACACACATTTCACACGGTCGTCGAGCGCTACGCAAACCTTAGATTTCAGAACTAATGCGTCATGCAATGGGCCGAGTGTCTGTGTTGTGAACAAGACACGAATAACAGAACAGCAGGTTCAGTTTGTAGATCACTTGCGGGTGTATGAGTGTTAACTCTTGAGTATAATGAAAAAAGATAAAGAAAAGAGAAAAGAAAAGCAACGAAACGATGAAGCCGGATCTGCCTAGGACAATGTTCGTATAAAACGTAAATGTTCATGTTGGCACGTTTTCGCCTCGGCACTTGGAATGGCCATCCGACGTCGGTACGAAGATGATTTCACATTGGGAACCGCGGTGCAAGCACAACATACATATGTAGATCAAACGGAAAAACAAAAAAAGAACACCAAACACCAGAGATCAGGCGTGTCTAATGACTAAGTGTGCGGTCGGAAAGTGGCGACGTGAATACCGAGACAAGTTGGGGAATCAAGGCCCAGGGGCCAGCACGAGCGAGAATCCAGTGTACCTGGAAATGGTTCCACGACCAGGGTGGGGCGATGAGCTGCAGCATCGGGTCTTGAAGGTTGAAATCTGCTCCGTACCTGCCTCCAATGCCACGAGTCCGTGACTTGCCGAAATTCTGCCCAAGTATGTACATATTACCTCATATGTATGTGCACTAGCGCAATACATGGGCAGGAGGACTGGAGGGACTGGAAGAGGCAGGCACGATTCAGGCAGATTTGAGACAGGGTTGGTATGCACTCCAGATCCGATCTCTTCTCCGGGCCAGAAAAGAAAAAAAAAACAAAAAGTAACAAGTAACAAGCATTAGTCTTTAGCTGCTCTTTCTTTTTCAGAAAAACACGTACATATGTACACATGTACAGTACGTCCCGTGCTCATGCAGGACAACTCAAAGTTGTGAGGCGCAGGGCTAGGAGGATGGAGCAGTTTGGCAGGCGACGTCAACACTACAGTTGATTGGCCAGCTGCGTGTTACAGAATCGACAACCCCAGACCTTGACCCAGGCAAACCAACTTGCAGGTCAACAGATTTCGGACCACGTCTCACTCTAGCGCGTGCGGCCTTGACTCCTTCCACAAAGGAGAGAGGAGACACGGAAGCCCAAGCCAATGGATCTCTGATCAGATGGCTTCGATATTCTGTTGTACATGTCGTACACCTCGTGCCGGTCGGGCTGGGCCAACAGGCGTGCTGGTGGCTCTGGAGAAGGCTGATTCCGTGCAAGTGCATGCAACTCTGTAACCGTGACCGTGTGTGGCTGCATGTGTGTCTTGAACAAGGACGCCATCAAAGACATCGGTGCCTGGTGTAGAACAGGGTAGAACACCGGGCTCCTCTACTCCAGGGCGGACTCGGCCTATGGCTATTTCTGGGGCCGGGGGGGGGGGGGGATGATGCGGTGGCATGGTGGTGTGGCATGGTGGCATGGCGGTATGGTGGGTGGCATGGTGGCTTCGGGAATGAAAAAGACCCAGGCCAGGTCAGCGTGCTGGTGAGGCCTGTAGACTGGAAGCAGCAGTGGCTTCTGGTGCCTGCCTGTTCAAATTGTTGTCGATGTCGATTCATCGATGTCAATTCAATGTTCGCCTGCCAGGGCAACAGGGCAGGGGCTGCGCCTGCCCGCCCGCCACGGCCACAGCCCAACCTGGCATGCAACGACTAGACCTGACCCTGACCCTGGGTGCCCGTCTTTCATCGTCCATCGTCCATCGTCCATCGTCCGTCGTCCATCGTCCAGCCTCCAGTGTCCAGCGTCTCGCCATTATTCACCCACCACCCACCATGCATCCTTCTGCAAATGCCCACGGACCCTTTGCCCTCAATGGAACGGCCCCGTCCTCCTCTGTAATCACGGCGACGGCCTTCGCCGCGGCAGCAACCAGACAGCCAGACAGCAAAAGCGGAGAACAGGTTGCAAGAAGGAAAAGGATGCTCCTGCTGCTGCTGCACCTCCCGACTTAATATCCTCAAACCCGGAACCTTGCTAATCCTCGAATCCGCCTACGCAGTCTGAGTACCCAGGACCAGGGGCCCCTCAACCCCCAGACGGGACTTGCTGGCTGGATTCTCTCCGTGCCAGCAAGAAAGCAGCACTTGGCACACTGACTGCGCCGGCAGAGATTGCCGCCTTGGTCTTTGGTTGCAACTCGTGGTCGACGACGTCGCTGGTCCTGCCGGCGTGCGTGCATCCTTGGGCCGGGCGGCTCCCCCTGTGAAGCCCAGGCAGGCTACAGGCAGGCTACAGGCAGGCTACTCTCTCTCTGGACGCGCGCGCCCAAGTATAGCCCAAATCCACCTTTGAGCCCACCTTGATCCCACTCGCTCCAACAAGCTTCCCAGCAAGTCTGGAAGACTGGCCTGGCAGCTCGAGCGCTTGGCGTCACGAATCGACGGATCCTCTTTTAATGTTCCGCGACAGTTGCTGTACCCTGCTCCCAGATGCCCAGATGCCCAGACGCCCAGATGCCCAGACGCCCAGACGCCCAGCTATCTTCTCTTCCACTCATCCGATACTTGTACGCCGCCTCATACTCGCTCACGCTTGTCCAAGACCAGAGAAGGGGTGGACTTTTCAATGGGGTCAAAGTCGTCCTAGTCTAAATCAACAAAACAAACCCCCGTGAACATTCTGGCGGGCTGATGTCGCCGGCTGTCCTGATACAGCGTTGCGTGCCTGACCTTGTTAGCTTGAAGGAGTTTGGATGAAATGAGTCGGCCGTGGCGTTGGACCTTCTCCGTGTTCTCCATGGAACTCCCCCCCCCCCCCCTTCTCTCTCTTTGTCTCTCTCTTGCGCCCTCTGACACACCGTCACGACGTGTAGGCGCGTACATATTGTTTGTGTCTTTTCCGGAGAGATGATACAACCACGTTATAGAGACCAATCTCTCCTTAAAACATGTTGATCCTTCTTACCAGTGGCCAGACGCGGCGAGGATGATCAATAAGTGCGAGAGACTTATCCTTTTCCAAACTCCCGTTCTAATACACACGCCTCAAGCTTCAGACTCAGCACCTACTAGAGATACAATCTCATCTCGGCGGCGTTTGCGGTTATTAGGCCCATATGCCTGTCCATCCTAAGAGCTTCCCACACCTCTTCCTGACTCTTCGACTTCCCTGGTCCTCCCAGTCTACGTATCTCTGTCCTTCCTCCGCAGAGAACCACACATATTCCTTGGACCCGCCCTCGTGTCGTGTCTGTCGGATCATTAGTTGTGGACTCTGGCCCTGGTCATTTCTATCTCCGACAAGCCTCACATGAGGCGCATCGTTCCTTTTCGTCTTCGCTAAGTCCGAGTTCAGCTTGGATTACAGCTTGGTGCTATTACTGCTCTAAAGACACACAAAACCTCTCCTCTGCCCTTTGACCTAAATCCGTCTTAAGTCTGCTGTAATACACGAATGTAACTGGCTCTGTTTCTGCTTCTTTCCATAGTCTCTCACTTTCGAATCATATAGACAGAAGCGGACGACAAATACAACCCTCACGGACAAACAGACCCCACAGTCACGACTTACAACACCTCGACACTTGTCCGTCTCTATTCTTTATCCTCAACTGTCAGCACATCATCACTATATTGGCGATTTCTTGTCTCTTGATCAGTCCTCATTCCACCGCACCCCGGCTATCAAGCAACGTCAGGACTGGTGACCAACTTTGCTCTATTAAACAATTCCAAGAGTTTGAACTCGTCACTCATTGCTGGGAGAACAATACGAAAAAGCCTTATCGTTCTTACGTCGCTGGTAGGTCTTCTTCCCCATGAAGCGTTTGGAGGCAACTTCACACTTCTAGAGCATCAGACTTTTTTTTTTTTTTGATTTTTTTTTTTGAGACAATTATACTTTTGCCTGAAATGATTGCTGCTGTTGGGCCTTCAGGCGCAAACCGACCTAACGGGCTTTTTCAGGCACAAGACCGGGAAGCATCAAGCTCTTTTCTCTCGCACATTCTGGGACCGCATACTACTGTTCTGGAAACTGTCAATACAGCAAAGTAATTTTATCGCCGGGCCGCGCCGTACAAGACTCTTGGCTCGTGGCCGACTGGTCAAGACAATCACAGAGCAAAACATCGCTTCCGTTATCACTGAGCCACCTTGACTTCCTGGACTTTCAAGCTACAGTACGTTGGATTTGGGGCAGTCTTTTGGGGTTTGCCGCTGGTTTCTCAAGTTTGGATATGAGCGCCCACGCAATACACGCGAACGACGGATCGTTATACGGCGGTGTCATTTTCCCGAGCCCTCCAACTTCGCAACCACGAAAAAGGCCGACGTCGATTTACACAGGCTATCCATACGGTGTGGGAGATACTGTTCACCAGATATCGTCCTGGGGTGGTTTATCTATGCATCAGCCCTCCGATCCGACCGCTTCGCAACCAACGTCTGCATCACAAGATCTCCTTCCGCTTTCTGTTTCTTCTGAAGGTAAGCACAAGTTCTGTTGTATTGGGAGATCAATCCAAAAAGTGAATGAATAAATAAAAAAATCTAACTGCGTTCTTCCAAGCTTCTTGGAATTCGCCGTCCTGTGGCGAGATTCTCGACTTTCAAGGCTTGGATACGGAAGGTCCTGTCGGTCAGGCCTATACGACGGATGAAACCGTACCGATTATTGATTTGAGATTTCCTAATCAAGAGCAACAAGAAGCTGGTGGCTTAATATTGGAGGCTGGAATGAACAAAAGGCGATTTTCTGGCTCCTCACTGGCCGTCTCGGGCTCTGAGCCATTATCCGATATACCCTCAACTTATGATGAATTTCCCGCGGCCATTTCGGAAGCTCCGTCATACGCAGCAGACTATTTGTCCACCTCGAATCGAACATCGCTCATGTCTTCGATTCACCTCTCTCCAGTAGCTTCGCCGCGAGCCAATCCCCAGAGTCGACATGATCAGGTTCGGACTCAGAGTCGCGGTCGCGCTTCTCCTTCGCCTCGACCCAGCGTTCGATCTGCGCCGTATACCATCGACGGGTCTGAAAATCAACGATGGTCTACTGGATCCTACACAACAATGCAAAACCGAAGATATACTCCACTGGTCTATCAAAATCATGGACAAGATGGATACGGGCCCAGCCAGCACATGTCGCTTCAGAATTATCCGTCGATTCCCCCTGGAACGACTTCTTTTCACATGGGCGGCTTCCACGGCCAGCAGCAGCAGCATCAGCATTCATACTATTCATCTGGACAACCTATGATGTCTCGTCATGGCATGATTTTGCCGTCGCAACTGCCTCATCAGAACATGTTTGAGCAGCCCCCTCCGTTGCCGTCCCAAGGACTCTTCAAAATGCTACAGAGCAATGGCGATGCTCACACTTTACACGGCCACTACACAGACTTGTCTGATCCTCCCGATCTTTTTGCGGCCCTGCAAGAGGAACAGATCCCGCCACCTGAGGAAGACATGAAACCGTCGGATCCAAACATGGTCCCTTACGAGCAAGATTTGCGATTCGAAGGCGATCTGTATACTCCTAAATGGGTGCGAGGGCACGGAAACAAGCGCGAAGGTTGGTGCGGTATATGTAAGCCAGGAAGGTGGCTTGTCCTGAAAAACTCTGCGTTTTGGTATGACAAGTCATTTACGCATGGTATTAGTGCTGCGACTGGCAGTGCCTTTGAGGAGCCTCTTGATACTCGACGAATGGACGGTAATCCAGATGTCTGGGAAGGTCTCTGTGGTAGCTGCAATGACTGGATACCACTAGTCAGCAGCAAGAAAAAGGGTACAACTTGGTTTCGACATGCGTACAAAGTAAGTAGAACAGTCTCGTTTTTTTTTTTGCTCCTTTTTCTTTATACCCCTCCTGTTCTGGCATGTACTGGAAGGAAGGCGAGGGAAAGAGAAACATTAGAGTACTAACGTATGCGGTCTTGATAGTGCCACACGCACCAAAAGGTCAAGGACACTCCGAAAAGACGTCGAGAGACAAATTGCAACAGGACCCCAGTTGCACAAAGTTCCCGGTCCAAGGCGGACGCTACTAACACTGCGCCACACACGCCTGTCGTCTCAAATGCTATAGCGACAGCATCAGGCCTTCACACGCCAGCCACGATGCCAATGCCTCAGCTTCAACTCAATGTTCTTCATGGACAGAACCAAATGTATCAAATGCCTAAGCGGGAGTTCACATGAGCTGTAGCAGCATCTATGCCTCGCAAACTGCCTAATTCACAATCTTGTTGCATACCGGCACCAGCATCTACGATGAACAACATGATTCTTCAACTCTCCTAGGTTTTGTATTTTATGACTTGGTTTTTTTATGATCATGGGCATGGAAACTTGGACGCCTCATCTTTGAACTGGAAAGGAAAAAGTGAATCGAGTTGAGAGAAGGGACGAAGTCACGATGTTACTGAACATTTTGTCGAGGAGCGGATTTCTCGAAGCACTTTTTTTTTGGTCACGACTGACGTTAAATGACATTGGACGCGAATGGAAATACAGAAGGGGTATCTATCTGCATGGGGTTTTAGTACCCAAGCAAGGAACAATGTGGGCAGCGAATTGAAGCTTTAAAAAGATGCTTTAGACCCGGGATAGAGGCTTTGAAAAAGATTAACGTGGGCGTTGTGCAATGGTTTTTTTTTTATCTTTTTTTTATCTTTTTTTTATTTTTTTTTCTTCTTCTTCTTATCTTTATCTTATGTTCTTTTTTTTTCTGTATTTTTTTCTTCTCTTTTCTCTTCTTATTCTGTCTTTAAAGTCTCTTTTTCTATTCGAGTATGGCCAAGCTATACTCGCTCCTCTTGTATCGTATTAAACATTTTCTACTTCTTGTTCTCCTTCTTCTTTTTTTCCTCTTTTTTTCTTCTTTTCATCCTACATCATTTGCTGCATACGCGCCAACACGGTGCCGGTAGAGGCCATCTAGACAGCCATCTTTTTTCTCTTTGATAAATTTTCCTCTCTTTCCATATTTCGTTACAATACAGTCTTCTTCCTACGTACTTTATGCATATAGAAATCTGCAGTTGTTTTTTGCATCTTCACGCGCTATGCTGGTCAATTCTAAATCTTTCTGTTCTTTTTCCTTTGTTCCCGCTCTCTTTGATTGTTTGGTTCGTGTACTAGACTTGTCGGCATCTCGTTCGATGCATGTTTGCTGCACGGTCATCGATATAGTGCCACATTACCTACGAGCATCATGTCTTGCATGCGAGTTATTTTCCTTTTTTTTTTTTGTGTGTGTGTGTGTGTGTGTTTGTCATCCGATTTCTCCTCATCCCCTGTCCATTACGTCTAGTCCCCCAGAGCAGAACGCCTGTGTGATCAAGATGCTCATCCCTCCTCTGTGTCTGCTCCGCCACACAAGAATTTCATTCGTAGTTTCATTCAAAGTCTCTTCTGCAGCCCATTCTCCTTTTTGTGTCTTTGTGCTTTTGTTTTTGTTCATCCATTGGCAGCTGGTCTTGGTTATCCTGCCGGTCTGCAAGGTCATATGCGTGAGTGCGCCCCGGAAGCTTTCATCCCGTGCGTCGGTCTGGCGCCTAAACAGCATCAAGATGATGCATGGAAATGGAGTTGGGGGATGGGAATAGAAATAGGGAGGGGGAATGGGGGGAATCATGAAGTGTGGCAGCAACGAACTACATGGTTGATGGCCATGTGATTGCCGATGCACGGACGGCAAAGTGCTCAACGGGAGGAGGAATGGGATGCATTGCTACGGTACTGCATGGTAAATGCATGGAGTTGTACATGGTGAAGAAAGAAACAGAAGAGTCGGTGCATTCGTGGCCAGTGATTCTGGGTGGCAGCCGTTGTTGATGCGACAGAGCGCGAAACGGATGGCCTTGAGCGGCCAGCCACCTTTGACGAAGCAAAGCAATTACCCAATGCCTGCATAGCCGCTCGGGTACTAGTGAGCCGTCTTTTTACTGGCCCGTAGACCTACCGATTGTTCCCAGTAGATTTGCGTCGTCTTCACCGAGGCCTTGCGCGTTGTCTGACACTGACACACTTGGTTTCATGAACAAGGCGAGTCTCAGTGGGCGAGCATAATCTGTTGGTGGGCGGTTGGTGGACTTTGGGTCAATGTGTTGAAATGCGCCAATATGAGCGACCACCGTGGCATACTTGAAGAAGTATGTTTGTATACATACATACCCATACCACCCATACACATACACATACACATGCATGTATACAGAGGTTTCGAAATTTTCGCAAACTCACCACCACCATCACTCGATAGTCATCTGGAACAGTCCGGGTCCAGTCCATCCCTGATTGATACAAGCGTGTGGAAATGAACCGACTTCCGCCTGCCGGCCCGAGTTCTCCAGTTTTTTTTAGTTTTTTTTTTTTTAAAAAAAAAGGGAAAATACAATCCGCCATGGTGAGTCCTTCCGCATTTCTCGACGTGGATGAGATGGGGAAAATTTGGCTGCCAACTCGAGGCAACGGAAAGACGAATCGTGTTTGTGGATAAAATTAGCTTCAAGGAATGCAATGTCCGAGGGACGAGCTAAATACACAAGTGCACATACAAGTTTGTATGTAGTATGGATATGCACTTGGTAAGTAAAGTAGACAGAGAAAACCAGCGTAGTGCCACTTGAGATCGAGATCTTTCTAATTAGCAATGCTGGGGAAATAATACCCGGCGGGCGGGGGCGGGGTTGGACGTAATTTCCCCATTTCGGTAAAATCCTATTGAAAATGAAGCTGCTCCACCACGACGGGTAGCCCAAACGTCTTGACTGCGCTCAGATTCTGCTGTTGCTACTGGCTTAGTGCTTTGTTGTGAGCTCATCGGCGATCGGTAAGGGGAAGGACTGGACATTGTGGATGGACGTGACAGAAGCACAAACGCCGGCCTCGCGCGAGTCGGGCGGCTACGTGCGAGACCGAGTTGAGAGGAAGTGTGCGTGGCGATCGATGAAAAAGGAGACATGAAACTCGAGACGCGGTAAGAAAAAAAAACGTGAGCAGTTTTTCTGCGTTTCTGCGGCAGCTTGCCTGCACGTCGGTGTGCGTGTCTGGTTGGGACTCGGGAGGGGGAATGTGACAATTGCCATTTTGTGGGAAAGAGCTCCCAAGTTCCACCTTCTCTCGGGGGCTTTTCTCCCCCTCCTTCCCCCCCCCCCC
>SRPT01000843.1:0-13522 GCA_018360205.1 Claviceps digitariae
TTCGGGGAAGGGTTTTCTTGTTTCTCGTGCTTATATACAACTGTAAATGAAACTCATCATAGAGAATTAAAATAATTGCTCGAGAAGTAGCTCTATGCACGACATCTGCATATTAATCGGGAGCCGAAACCTCTGAGTCAGTTGGTCCCGCATCTGTCACTGGTCAGGGGTCAGTGCCGGTCATCACTGATGACTAATCCTGGATTGGACAAGAATCCACGACGGAGATTTTTGCAACATTGTAACTTTAAAGTGGCCATGTTACTGATCTGGGGTATGGCATCTGGGTTTCCCTGCTGCTCTGATGCGACACATATGCATACACCCCCTGTGCTACGCTCACTTCGCTAAACTCTCGGATGCAGGCAGGTCCGGCTAGACGACAACCATGACAATGATGACAACTATGACAAACATGACAACCATGACAAGCATGGCTTCAACGACGAGGCGCCACACCGCGGTCCCTCTGCCTTTAGCCGTCCCCGGGTCGTCGGTTGTGGATATTGAGCGGGCCATGTTGGTCAATGGCTGCTTATCCGTCGAGGCAGCTGGCAACGTAAAATGGATGACGGCCGCATCCTGATACCTTGGGTTTTTTTTTTTTTTTTTTTTTTTTTTTTTTTTTTTTTTTGATTTTTTGCCACCGGCCCAACGTCTCAACTTGTTCCTCATGCGACCTGTCTTCTCGAGAAATCAATGCCAAGTCCTGCTTGGGCCGATTGTATCTTCATGCTCGTCGTCCCTGCACACGGACAGCTTGATATGTGCTAAGCATTGAAATCCTTCTACTAAACGGGCCAGACCAAGCCGGAGAAGTCGCCCGATAGGGAAACTTCATCCGCCTCGAAGCATCCAGAGATACCAGACATCACCAACCAGTTCAGTCATCAATGACAAACTAGATAGATGGAGTCCTGTTGCGTGGCCTCTCTTGCTTGCAACCATGCCGACCTCATCAGCACAAACAGGACAAGCGAGTGACAACATGTCCGCGAGCGGTGAGAGTGACAGAGCAGATCGTCAAAGCTCTGTAGATACTGCATCCGTCTATATGCAAGATACCTTTGGTGGCAAGGGACTTTCTGTATCGGCAGCAGGAAATCTGTCTCTCGACGATGTCGCTTCCGTCCATGTTGGAATTCGAGACCTTTCCGTGTCGGTCAACACGGCACCATCGTGGCTCGAGCCGGCCACATATCAGGACTTGTTTGCCGCCAGGTTCAAGACGACGCCCCGTAGAAAGAACCTGTTGCGTTCAGTGGCGGCTGATCTCAAACCTGGGACGTTGACAGCCATCATCGGCGGGAGCGGCTCCGGCAAAACCACCTTACTCAACACTCTGGCCGAGCGCATCACGAGCTCACGGCTCAACCAGACGGGCACTGTTACTTTCAACAGTCGAGCGGGCGTTCACAATGTCCGCCATTCGTATGTCATGCAGCAAGATGTTCTGCTATCGACACTGACAGTGCGTGAGACGCTGCACTACTCGGCCGCCCTGAGGCTACCGTCATCGACCTCGCAGGAGACCCGTAATCAAGTGGTAGAAGAAGTGATTCTTGAGCTGGGACTTAAGGAATGCGCAGACACAAGGATCGGAGACAACCAGCATCGAGGCTGTTCTGGAGGAGAGAAGAGACGAGTCAGCATTGGTGTACAGCTACTTGCCAACCCATCCGTCTTGTTCCTAGACGAGCCGACGACGGGGCTCGATGCTACAAGTGCGTTCCAGCTTGTACGGACTCTTAAATCTCTAGCACAAAAGGGTCGCACCATCATCACCACCATTCACCAGCCGCGATCTGAGATATGGCATCTGTTCGACAATCTGCTTGTCTTGTCCAAGGGCAGCCCTGTCTATTCTGGCTCCATCACGGACTGCCTACCCTGGTTCATGGCCTGTGGCTTCTCTCTGCCGCCGTTTGTCAACCCTGCCGAATTCATCGTCGATTTGGCAGCTGTGGATAGCAGGACTCCCGAACTAGAGGCAGAGACAACAGCAAGAGTGAACATCTTGCAGGCGGCTTGGCAGGATGAGAGCATCAGGCGATACCCACCAATGGCTGATACTACTGCTATCGTAGGCCGGAGGAAAAAGCCAATGACCAAGACTCACGCCGGCTTCTTCCGTCAGCTGCACGTTCTCACCGACCGGACACTCAAGGTGACCTATCGTGATCCCCTTGGAATGACGGCATCCATCCTTGAGGCTATTCTCATGGGGATTGTCACGGGCTACATCTTCTTCGACCTGGGGCGCGATCAAGCTGGCATCCGTTCGAGACAGGGAGGCCTCTACACTGCTGCTGGCCTGCAGGGCTACTTGATTCTTCTCTTCGAAGTTTATCGCATGACCATTGACATTCCAACCTTTGACCGAGAGTCTTCCGACAACTGCGTTGATCCCCTTTCCTTTGTGATCTCGCGACGACTTGCCCGCCTACCAACAGAAGATTTACCGGTGCCTTTCCTCTTTGCAGTCCTGGTGTATTTCATGGCTGGTTTTGAGCGAACTGTGAGCAAGTTCTTCATCTTCTTCGCCATCACGCTTCTCAACCATTATGTGGCCGTGACCTGTGCGATGACCTGTGTGGTCGCTGTGCGGCATTTTGCTGGCGCCAGTTTGATTGCGAATCTGGCATACACCGTACAGAGTATCGCATGCGGAATGTTTGTCCAAGTGGACACTATCCCCGTTTACGTGCGATGGCTCAAATGGACCACCTACAATGTGAGTGTTGAACCCCGAGAAAAATTTCCAGAGTATCCTATCTACCAGTTTTGGCTTCTACCCTCCCTTCTGGATACCTCGGACTCACATTTTTGTCAAGTTCTATGCCTTCAGCGCGTATGCAGGCAACGAGTTCGAGGGCAACTTCTACGACTGCCCCTATGCAGGCGGCCCTTCGAATCCAGCTTGTATACAGTATAGCGGTGATTATGTCATGAAATCACTTGGATTTCCTAGCAACTGGGTTGCCCGGCCGATTAGTATTCTTGCATCATACATTGTTCTTTTCGTCGGCTTGTCAGTTGTCGGCTTGCATCTTGTGAAGGTCGAGATGACCATTGCTCGCTCCCGCACCTCCAACACAGATCTGTCGGCTGGCAAAGAAAAATTGACGGCGCGGTCCATTTCAGAATGCCGAGCCATCGATCTTGGTCTAGAAAATTTCGCGCTTACACTCGAGAAAAGAAACGCGTGGGGGAAGAAGCTGCCGCCAAAGACCATCCTGCATCCACTGACAACGAATTTCCAAGCCGGTGTGCTGAACGTCATCATGGGCCCGTCAGGTAGCGGCAAGACGTCGCTCCTAAACGCCATGGTTTTGCGGCTGCGTGGCTCCGTCGGCACCACGTACAAGCCATCCGGGAAGTTGACTTTCAACGGAGCAGCTCCCTCCGATTCTGTAATTCGCTCCGTATGTTCGTATGTCTGCCAAGACGACGATGCCCTGCTGCCGTCTCTGACTGTGCGAGAAACACTGCGCTTTGCCGCTGGTCTTCGTCTCCCGTCTTTTATGAGCGCTGCAGAAAAGTTTAAACGAGCAGAAGATGTCCTGATGAAGATGGGACTCAAGGACTGCGCGAACAACGTCATAGGAAGCGACTTGATCAAGGGCATATCCGGGGGCGAGAAACGACGTGTCTCCATCGGTATTCAGGTACTCACAGATCCTCGTGTTTTACTGTTGGATGAACCCACATCGGGCCTGGATGCCTTCACAGCCAGCTCCATCATGGAAGTGCTCGAGGGACTGGCCAACGAAGGACGGACCGTCATTTTGACCATCCACCAAGCTCGATCGGATCTTTTTAGGCATTTCGGAAATGTGCTGCTGCTTGCGAGGGGCGGAATGCCCGTCTATGCTGGCTCTGCGATGCGAATGCTCGGTTATTTCGGACAACGCGGGTACGAATGCCCTACGCACACGAATCCAGCCGACTTTGCACTCGACATGATTACGATCGATTTGCAGCAAGCTGACCGCGAAGCCGAGAGCCGTGTCAGGGTTCAGCAATTGATTGAACACTGGGTGAAACAAGGCAGAGCAGAAAACGACAATGACGGGATAACTGAGGGACGACTGTCTGGGATCGAAGAAGCGGATGAGCCGAGTGAGAAGTTGGTGGCACAGACTGAGAGTCGGTATGCTTTCAGCGAGCAGCGACCACGACGAGAAGCAACGAACAATCTTCAAGTTCACGGCTTGCCCAAACCGGAGCACGAGGAATCACTGCACCAAGACACTCCTATCCCACCACATCAGCCACAACAACCACAACAACCACATCAACGCCTGTTGAACAAAGCACAGCTCTCTACGCCCGCCGAACTGGGCGCCCTCGTCCGCAAAAGAGCCTCCATACTCACAGCATTACCCCTCCTTCTCCAGCGCGCCATGATCAACACCCGTCGCCAGCCGCAGCTCATCATGGCCCGCACCATGCAAGTCGTAGGCCTCGCCGTCGTCTTTGCCCTCTTCTTCTCCCCCGTCGGGAACGACTACTTCGCGGTGCAGACGCGCATGGGTTTCGTCCAGCAGATTGGAGCATTCTACTTCGTCGGCATGCTGCAAAACGTGGCCATCTACCCCCACGAGCGAGACGTCTTCTACCGGGAGCACGACGACGGCGTCTACACCGTCGACGCCTTCCTCGCATCCTACACGCTCATGGAAATCCCCTTTGAAATCCTCAGCTGCCTCGTCTTTGGCGCGCTGGCCGCCTTTGCCGTCGGCCTCCCCAGCACAGCCACCATGTTCCTCGTCTGCACGTTCGCCTGCTTCGGCGTGGTATCCTGCGGCGAGAGCCTCGGCATCCTCTTCAACACCCTGATAGGGCACACCGGCTTCGCCGTCAACATCATGGGCATCTTTCTCTCCGTGGCCAACTGCATCTCCGGTGTGCTCTCCATCAACATGCCCGATCTGTTCACCGCGGTCAACTACCTGTCTCCGATCCGATACGCGACCCGCGCCGTGGCGCCGTACTCGCTGCGCGGCGTGCCATTTACCTGTACGGACGCGCAGCGCCTGCCCCCGCCGGATGGGCGCTGTCCGATCGAGTCAGGCACGCAGGTCCTGGACCTGTATCACTTTAATGTCGATCCGGCGGTCAATGTGGCGTGTTTGGCGGGCTGTGTGGTCCTGTATAGGCTGCTGGCTTGGCTGCTGCTGCGGGTGATGCGGCGCGATGGACGAACGAATAGGTCATCGTAGCAGGTATTTTTCATCAACCATGGTACATATATACATATATACGTAATCCCTCTGCGAAACCATCCGCATTGTCCTGTCTGTGTCAATATATGCCATCTTTTCCACGGCAGATAGATGGCACCGGGGCGCATTCAGTGAATACAGGTAATTCTGAACATTTCGCCATACAATTTTGGTGTAAAAAAGTTTCGGAATTACCTACCACCCACTGTACATATGTACATGTCATGCAGGGACCAACACGTGGCATAAAGGCCGCTGTGCCACCAACTCACAGCACCAGAACGAATTCACGGCATCATGCACGACATTTGGGGCGGGAGAATTGCTGTTATGCTCTTTGGGGGGTCATGATTGGGGCGTTGGCACAAGTGCGCAAAAGAAAATACAAAAAAATAAAAACAAAATAAAAAAATAAAAACAAAAACAAAAATAAAACGGCAAACACTATCCATCTCTTGATGCCGAGAAAGCTACTACCCATGTTTCTACATTACAATTACCGAGCCACCTCGTAAGTTGTCATATAAGTGTGGGCATTATACCGAGGTGCCAGCCTTCTCAGCATCCCTTTGACAGTCATAAGGCGCCAAACAGGTCACGGGACCCACCCGATCACCGGTACGTTAGAGGTACGTAAAAACAGGGTTAGTAGCCCGCTCTATAATGTACCCCTCTGTACTTAGTACATATGCGTAGACTTTAATTATAGTGACAGTCCTCTATAGCTAGAAGTATCTCACTATAGCCCTTACCCTCATTGGTTAACAATCCCTGCAGTGACCTGTTTGGCGCCTTATGACTGTCAAAGGGATCGAGATTGACATACGTACCAGACAGTATTCCGAACATTCCGCCACACGGTTTTGGTGCAAAAAAAAAAGAGAAAAAAAAGACGTACGACCCCACTGAATTCGAAGATGAAAACTTGTTTTTGGGTCAGATTCTTCTGCATGGAAAGGGCAAAATTTGCAGGTCCGTGGATTGAATTGAACTGTGGTGCTTGGTGCTTGGTGCTTGGTGCTTGTGGAGTTGCTCGTCAGGTGAGGACTGGTGCGTGAGTGAAATTCGAATGCACGTGCCGACATCAGGGTTGTGCATGGTTGGTTTGGGCATCGTGGGGTCTGTGACAGTCAAGAAGTATACGGGGTGAGACATTTGGAGTTTTTTTCTCATTGCATGGAAAGAGGAGACTGACCAGGTCTGGGTGTATGATGTCGCGGCATGGTCTGTGTCAGAAATATCCTGGTTTCTTCCTGAGACGCGGATGGGACTGACATGGTCGGGTACTTGCTTGTCTTGCTGGCCAAGAGGGTTTGGAGAGAAGAAGAAAGAGCAGCGATATGCTCCTCATTTGGAAGAAGTCGAACTTACATGGCATGTACATGCATATTTATATATACTTACCTAGGTATATATATAGGGCTGCATGGACATGCGCCGTCCATCCCGGTCGGCCACAGTCCGTCCTGCTGCAGGATGGCCGGGATGGACAGTTGTTATGTGCTCCGTTGCCAAAGATGAACTTGGTCCATCCCCTTGCTCCGCACCCCGCATGGAGAATCGAATCTTGCAGCATCGCAGACTAGGAAAAAAATAAAATAAATACCTTTGTCAATGCCATGGTGGCTGGAGAAAAAAAGGTAAGGGACCCGGGTGGGATCGGTGCACCTTGTTCTTAGTCACCGAATCCTCGGCAGGCGGAGGGAGCATGGGCGCAACCTGACGACTCGAAAGCCTCATGTGATGTTGCACCGGTCCGCGGAATCGTGGTATCTGGTGTTTCACCCTCTCCGAGGTTGTGTCAAATAGTCTGACAGGATTAAGATATTCTCGTGTCTCTGAAAGTGCTGCTGCAGGCTGCAAGCATCGTTCACAGTCCCCGCAGTCACGTGGTGGAAAGACAATGGACGGACAGAGAGAAGGAGCACGCGACCCACGCCTGCCATCTTCGATCCTGAATTGGCGTGAATGGTAATTTGTGAAGGCTCTGGTCTGTTCGTCATAAAACCCATCTGCTGTCCGAACAGCTCAAACGGTCAAGGTTCAACGAGCCTCGACCTCACGATGCCACGGCCCACGGCCAATGCGGCAATTTTGGTCAGCTCCAGCGCCTTCTAGATTCTGGTCAGAAGACTCAGCACCTACCAGAACTGTTGCGACGGCAAAACAAGACGGCTGGGGGTCACTCTTCCTCCGAATCGATCTCATGGCGGCATATTCCTCAACCCCAGAGTGACGGACTGGTTCAACGCCAACGCCCTCCTCGCAAGTCACGACCAGGCATTCTGCCACTGCCGCGCAGGACCCACCGGCCGAGCTTCCTTTGCCGTCGTCTGACTGGACGGATCTACATGCCCCTGACGGACCGTGGTAGATGACCAGGCAGCAGAATAACGAGTGGCGCAAGATCGCTGACCTTTTCATCTATTTTTTTTGTGGTGGGTGAGGCACGCTGCTGAGCCTGCCGACCAAATCTATCAACGGCGCAGGGCAGTCAGCAAACGATGCCAAAAGGCGCTTTCCCTGGGGGATAGATGTGGCTGGCGCAGTTCCCGAATCACACCGGCATGCCGATAGGATAATATGAGAGTCAGTAATGGATGCTGCCGCTCCCACCAGAGGAGAATTCGAATAGACCCCATGACGCAGACGCAGACCCAGCCATGCCTGGCTTGCAGCTCGCCTTGGGCAATTCCGTTGAAGTGGAGAGAGGGCAAGGTCCCAGCACAGGCTCTGCCTTATTGTGGTCTGCTCTTTCCGTGGAGCATTTGGTTTGGCGGCAGCCTTGTCTGGTTTTTTCGTCATCCTTCGAGAAGGTTCAAGGCTGCTGGTCGCCAACACTGACCATCGTGCTCGTGGAGCAGAGCGGTCCTGACTGCATTGTGCTACTCTGGCAAGGCTGTCCCCATTGAGCACGGACCGGACACTGGCTGATGGAGTCTGGCAGAATTGTGATGTGGGCACCTGCAGTCTTTTTTGCATTCATGGTGGAGGGAACTCCGTACCCGACTGGGATCTGGAGAAGAACCAATGGCTTGGTACCGCGGCTTTCATATGGTTTGGAAAGGTGCCTCTGATATTGGCCAGTATGCCGTCATCTCCTGTCACGACTTTCAATGTCGGTCATGCAGCAAAATCGAGTGTGCAACGTCGACGACATTGGCAACTCACTGCTGTTGTGATGACACGGCTCAGTGCTTACTTGCAGTGTGTTGAGATTGCAAATGCCATTCATTGTCCACTCCACAGGCTTACATGGGCGAAAGGTACCCTGTTGCTATTATTACGAAGTCTCACGGGTCAGCACCCGCTAGCGCAAGTCACTTGCGCTTATTCGACTGGTGGCTGTTTAGTCTGCTCACTATACTCTATACTGCGTCTTGTTTTCCTTTTTCTTTTTTACCTTTTTTTTTCTTCTTCTTCTTTTCTTTTTTTTAAATAAATAACGAAAGAAAGAAAGAAAACCTTTCCCCTTACTTGTGCCTTGTTCTTCGTCATTCACCATCGTTTGGCTCACAGTAACATCCGTACCTACACCAACGCCATGTCCGAGGCGGCGGCGCACAATTTCCAAAAACCCATGTGCCGGACTCCTACCAGTTAGTCCAACGGTCCACGGTCCAACGGTCAACCCCAACTCTCTCCACCTTCACACTCCAATATCTGGGGTGCGGGGATGTGGAGAGATCACCAGCTTGGACTGGGGTAAAAATAAAAGGGAGAACTAGTGCGTTTATTGCGTTTAATCCTCCCAAGCTTCGTCCACATTTCCCACACGGGAAAAGCGTCGGAGACGTTCAACTCCCCTGGCTCGAACGGCACCCCACTTACTAGATAGTAAATAGCTACATGTACCTACACATGTACATACACACATACATACATACCGACTGACAACTTCACGTTTGGCGTGTGGATCGTTTCCCACTCTTGAAGCCAGGGGTCACATCGTACTTGTTGGTTGTGAGCCGCATGTACACACAATGCGTCTTACAAGGATCGACAAGGGTCGACAGTCCCATCTGCATGCGATTGACTTGGCCATTGTCTCCTGCTTTTGTATCTATTGTCGATCTTTCTCTGACTACTTTAACGCGGCATCTCCCACCTTTCTCGACATTGGGTGCTGAGCAGAAGAAACACGGGTGCATTTCCAGTTTCTCCCAACTTTCCCATCAGAATAAGAGGAAGCCGAGAGACCAGAAGATCAAACCACAACTCGATTCTCCCAGATCTGGACATAATTTATCGTCAAGTGGCCAAGGGTGAATTTCCGACCAGCCACCATGGCCAACACCTAGTCAGTATACCGTGGCACTGGCTCCTGGACTTCCTTGGCAGAGTCAGACAAAACCATCGCTAACAGAGCAACCCCAGCAACGAAGCCAAGACGGTTCGCAACGAGCACCTGGAGGAAAAGGGTGTCTCACACACTCAGGAGACTGATCTCCAACACAACCTCCAGGCCAAGTAAGCTTTTTGAACTGCGCCCCTTGTCCGAGAGTCATATCATAGCACCGCCCATGTAGTCTAACTCCAGCTCGCAGGATCCGCAACCCCCTGCAAGGTATTCCTCGGGAGCAGCTCATGCAAGATGTAGAGCTCTTTGCTCACCAACGAGGACTTCAGGAACAGACTGCGCTCCTCAAGAAGGGCGCTCTGGTCGCACAAGATCCCAGCAACATTCACAACATAGACGGACCCGAAAAGCTTTCCGCCAGAGAACTCCAAATCCTGGATGAGGAAGTAACCCACAAATGGCGAATGCCTATGCGACTGTTTTTGACCATCTTCACTTGCTCAATTGGTGCTGCTGTGCAGGGCTGGGACCAGACGGGCAGCAATGGAGCCAATATTTTCTTTCCGGAATACTATGGAATCGGCGGATCCTCAACTCGTGACAAGATTATCGTCGGCCTCATCAACGCTGGTCCTTATATCGGTTCTGCGTAAGTTGCGCCCCTTCTCTCCTCCTCTTCCTTTTCCTTCCTCCTTCCCTTTGGCTGGACAAGATTTTGGAAACAATCGATTGACCACCTTTTTCAGTCTTATCGGTTGTTGGCTGTCTGATCCATTGAATAATTACTTCGGACGTCGAGGCACCATTTTCTTCTCTGCTCACTTCTGTATCTGGCCTGTTATCGGATCCGCCCTCTGCCACACCTGGGAGCAGCAGCTCGCTTGTCGTATTCTGATGGGTATTGGTATGGGCGCAAAGGCATCGACCGTGCCGATCTATGCTGCTGAGAATGCACCAGCATCCATCCGAGGAGCTCTGGTCATGTCATGGCGTGAGTGACCCTGACTCAACCGGTAAACGAATAATTGCGAGAAACTGACAAGGGACCCTCTAGAAATGTGGACTGCTTTTGGAATCATGCTGGGTACTGCCATTAACCTTGCCGTGTTCAAGCTGGCTGGTCCGTTGAACTGGAGACTCATGCTTGGTATGTAGCCGTTGAAATTGCGTTCACGTTCTTCGTCCATTGCTTTCATGTCCTTCGTCGTATTTTTTAACTAACTGGAGAACAAAAATGCAGGAGCTCCTTTCATCCCCGCCGTTCCTTTGATGCTTTTCATCTACCTCTGTCCCGAGTCTCCCCGATGGTACATGAAGAAGGGTAGATACCAGGACGCCTGGAAGTCCCTGATTATTCTTCGCCGAGACCCCATCCAGGCCGCTCGTGATCTATACTATATTAGCGCACAGCTCGAGATTGAGCAAGCACTCATTGGGCGTACCAACTACGTCTCTCGATTCACGCAGCTCTTCACCATTCCCCGCGTTCGACGCGCCAACTTGGCCGCTTTTACCGTCATGATTGCGCAGCAGATGTGTGGTAAGTTGTGTCTGGGGTTTTCTTCCTGGGAGGGTGCTTCCCGCAAAGAGTGCTTCCCGTAAAGGGTGCTTCCTGCAAAGGGTGCTTCCTACAGAGGGTTGAAGATGAAGGATGAGGAGAGAAAGGCAAGCTAACGTTGCCAGGTATTAATATCATCGCCTTCTACTCGACCACTATTTTCGAGCAAGCCTTTAAGCACGACCCAAACAAGCAGTTCAAAGCCATGATTGGATCCTTTGGTTTTGGTCTGGTGAATTGGCTGTTTGCTTTCCCAGCGTTTTTTACCATCGACTCTGTGAGCAAAGACACTTTTCAAAGAAGATTTCCAACCAAAAGTCCTCGATGCTAATAATGACCCCAGTTTGGTCGACGAAGCTTGCTGTTGTTCACCTTCCCGCAGATGGTTCGTCATTTGTTCTCTTCCAAACGTCAAAAAACAAACATCTGTATAAAAGGTCCCCATTTTGGGCAACTAACATATGATGTAGTTTTGGACTCTGCTTGCTGCTGGGCTTTGTACTCTTATTGATGCAGAAGGCTCCATGGCCGATGCCAGAACAGGCTTGGTCTGTCTGTTTGTCTTTCTCTTTGGCGGTCAGCATTTCTCCCCTCAGCCTGGTTTTGTATGTATACTGGATCTAACTTTTTTCTCTACAGCCTTTTATTCTCCTGGTGAAGGCCCCGTCCCCTTTACATATGCTGCTGAAGTGTACCCGTTGTCTCATCGTGAGACCGGCATGGGCTTCGCTGTCGCCACATGTCTTTTCTGGGTAAGCAGTCATTTTTTTCCTGTTTTTTTCCGGTTCCACCTTCATTTCGTTCACGTCAAGCGTCAAATCTGACTCGTAAAATCCAGGCCTCGGTCCTGGGAATCACGTTCCCCTTCCTGCTCGAGCGTCTCGACACCATCGGAGCGTTCTCCTTGTACGCGGGATTCAACGTCGTCGCCTTCATCATGATCTTCTTCTGGGTGCCCGAGACGATGCAGCGCACACTGGAAGAACTCGACTGGGTGTTTGGCGTGCCCACCCGAAAGTTTGCCAAATACCAGCTGACCGTTGCCCTGCCATGGTGGTTCAAGAGATACGTCTTCTTCCAGCGCAGCGCCACCAAGGAGCCTCTATACCAGTTCGAAAAGGTGGCCATGACGGCTCGGAAAAACTCCATTGCCAACCAGCACATGGTGCACTCTGACTGAGCGGTGCACATTGAGCATCAAGAACCGTCTTGAAAACCAGCTTCCGCGACCAATTGCACGCCTCATCACCACACATGATCCGTCTCTCATCTGGCGCCGATACCCCGAACTGCTCCCTGGCACTAGAGGAAAGATGGTGCAGTGCAAGCCACACAGTCGCGGCCGTTGGCACGAACCAAACTCATGACTAATGAGGTACGATTTGCGTGGGAGGTCTTTCGATGCAGATTTGTAGGCTATTATTTTCTTTCAAACTTGTGCGTGTGTAGAAATTGGTGTCGACGGATTTGTGTGTTTGCATATATGTGTATTATGGATATGGATATGAATAGATGTGAATGGTGGTGCGGACGGTCATGGCGAGTTTATGGTGGTGGCGACTGGGTAAATTATGAGAGTGTTTCAGTCTGTCAAAATAGTGGAAGAAGTGGTAGATGAGGACATGAAGTCATAATAAAGTGTAGAATTTTTTTTTTTTTTTTGTTTTAAAAGCTAAAAATAAAAAAAAAAGAAGAAGAAGAAGAAGAAGAAGAAGAAGAGTAAGAAGAAGAATAAAGAACAGAAGAAAAAGTACATATTATTTCGCCTATCCCATTCTTTAGCTTCTTCATTTCAGCATTCATCAGTGCTAATGTGTACCTTTTTTTCAGAAAATACTTTGTGAGTGAATGGTTGGACCACAAGTGGGATTTATATGGAAAATCCCATGTAACGCAATCTATCTTGATTGCCGTTTCAGGACTTGTAGTTACAACAAGCGGCCCCAGTGCTTTGTTTCTCAGAGCCGTCTTGCCAGGATCTCATCCTAGAAGATCTGTACAGCAAGCAACACGTCATCGAGTAGATAAATTGGCGCTTCACCAGTCAGTCAAAGTCCATCACGTGGGGAGCCGTCGATGGAATTGCATGTCCCAGGCCCTCGTCTCGCAGTCCTTCCTCGCATGAGTGCTTTTTGTTGCCCTCATATCCTGGCCGTCCATCTGCAAACTCTGCATGGCCTAGAATGTCGTGCAGGTATCCTTATCCTCACATGTTGTTAAATATGGCGCTGGACCAGTGTCCAAAAGGGATGCGCATTCCAATGACATGCTGCTAGTCCTTTGCTTGGGCAAATCTTTGAGCGTCACGGGGGAATTTCTTTTATGTTTCTTTTTCTTTTTCTTTTTCTTTTTCTTTTTCTTTTTCTTTTTCTTTTTCTTTTTCTTTTTCTTTTTCTTTTTCTTTTTCTTTTTCTTTTTCTTTTTCTTTTTCTTTTT